>OX596250.1:1836971-2041326 GCA_951394255.1 Polyploca ridens | reverse complement strand
GGAAGCGAGTGGTCAGCAGGGCTAGTGGCTTGTAGCGGCAAGCACGCTTGCCGCGAGGTATCCACTATTTTAACTAGTCATTGTAATACGATTTAAGGCCTCACTTGCATGGCAAGGTAGATGCCGAGGCGTTGCTGCGATGGAGCGGTGTTGACATAGTGTGCGTTGACCTTTATGCGTGTAACTGGCGATTGGAATACGGATTCAGAGTAACAATAGGTGTGCATTCGTCATTGTGACACAGCCACATATTTTGACTACGGTGTGTAGAGTTTGTGAGGTTAGAGCTTGTAGAGTAAGTGCATGTAGAGTTATAAGCTTGGCTCTACATGAGATCTGATAATTTTTTGAGAGTGCGAGCCATGTCTTGGCAACATTTTACATAATAATGTTTTTGGTGGGATTTCACTTCTTTTTGTAAGTTGCTTGTTTTTTTTTTTTTTTGAAATTTCCAAGTTTTATAATTTTTTTGTTGTTTGTGTACTAATACAAGCTTACATACCAAATTTCAGCTTTCTAGGACTTCAGGAAGTACCCTATGAGTTTTGATGATCATCAGTGAGTCAGTGACGAAATCGGGGTTTTTTAGATATCAATAAAATCTAAAGTATAAGAGCTATGTTATTGAAACTTAATATGTTAAATAAGTTTACTATTGACATCATATCCTGAGAATTTTGTTTATCTGGTGTAATCCAAACTCAAGTTATGAGGGTTCAAAAATCGACGAAGCGCTTCGAGAAAAGGTAGGTAGTGCCCTTTCGCTTCGCTGGCTGTCTTGGCGGGGCACTTCCGTGCCCCCAGATACCAAAAAAAGGCAAAAAGACTATATTAATTATTTGTTGTAGCGGCAATAAAATAAACCTTCTGTGAAAATTTCAACTATCTACAGCCCATTGACAAACAGACGGACGGACGGACTGACAGCGGTGGCTTAGTAATAGGGTCATGTTTGGCCCGTATGTTCGCATGTGCTCACGACATGACAGCTCCTCTTATTAAGTTATACTAGATGCATTTTGACCCACACGCTGTAGACACAAGCTTGGAGACGTATCTTTTGATCAACCCACAAATATACCACCTCCACACAATAGTTACCTCAACAGCAGTAGATAATCCATATCGATAATGTCACATGCAACACAAGTGCGGTATTGTGGAAACCCATTTGCTAATTATCTGTTAGCATGTACTATGCACATGTCGACGTCAAATTTGTCGATTGACGTAGTTTTGTTCAATAATTCATGAGGAGCTATTGGAATTGAAGCTGTTGTGGTAATCGATATGATTTCCTTTGGGTATTGTAGTTTGACATCTCTATTCGTGGAATAAATTGTATTGTATTGATTCAATACTTATTTTGTTTCGTTTGTACCTTCTGTAAAAGGTTCTTTACCATAATATACGATACTTATTTCTTCCCATTCAGCTATTATTACTACGTATAGAGAAGCTATCATAAGCAAAGGTTATGTCCCATTTTTTAAGAGTCAACTAAAGTTCTCTCTAGTGCTGAAACAATAATTAGTCGACTTAGCAAACAGTAGAAACATGCTATCAGAACGCTTTTAGGAGTATTTTTCTCAAAACACCGTGATTTTTACGTCGCTTACGCGTTTTGTTCATCGTTCTACAACAACAAGTGCGGCCACACTTGAACGGAACATAGTTACGATGTGTGGCGTCTTCTCTATACGTAGTAATAATAGCTCAATGTTTCTTCAAGTATTGTTTGTTATTAGTTCTAATTGTATATGTTGAGACCCGAGTGGAATGTGACTCCCTCGCCTGATTCCCCTGCACTGATGGTACCCGTATTGTTCTTATAGCATGAAGCAATAATCCTGCTACACGAACTATACGGGAGCTATGCTTCGTGACGTATAGTATTAAAAGCAGGCAACTATAACGTGCCAGAGTGCCTAGACAAGATGGTTGTCGACAATCGTAATCGTTAGTAAACGATCAACCTTTGTATGGGATTGTCATTTCAAATCCAAATATCACGTGATTTTTAACAATCTCTTATGTCAATCCCATACAAAGGTTGATCGTTTACTAACGATGACGGTTGTCGACAACCATCTTGTTATGGTCAGGGGCCCAATTCTCACTTCCCTCGAACTAGCCTTCGAATCGAACTTACGGTTCGAGTCCTATTCGACTGTAAAATTTCGAGGGGCGGAGTCAATTCGAACGGTCCCGACCAATCAACGCTCTAGCTGACTGGTTTTCCTTCTAAAAATGCCGGCCTCGAAATTGCCGGAATAACGTAACGTGTAACACACGATAAAAAGTTCGAATTCGTACTTTTTTCGATCGAGCGATCAATTTCGATTGGCTGAGAATTGGCTCCCTGGTCTCAAGTTATCGCGCACGGTATTACGTGACCCATGTAACATCATATACATCCTAAGTAATAAGAATATACAACACAATTAATCACAGGTGTTTAAATTTAGAAAATCAACAATTACCACGCTATTGTGTAAGTTTTAAGTTTAACAATAAATTATTATTAATAAAAATAAATTAATGATTAAACGAACTTACCTGAAGTGAAGTTCTATCAGAATTATACGAGTTGCTTCGTCCGAAGAGATTAGATACATAAATTTGTAGTACCACGTCTAGGAATCGCCAATCTACCACTAAGTTGAAAGCAGAGTGAAACTGCTTCTTATTTTTTTTTTTTTTTTGTGGGTATTTTGATATCTGCCTCCTGCCGCCCGGACTGACCGACACTCATTTAGTTGAAAGCCTGCAATCTTAATATTTCACTTTATATGGGGGTTATAGGGCTGGGAGGGAGCTAATCTCTTCGGACGAAGCAACTCGTATAATTCTGATAGAACTTCACTTCAGGTAAGTTCGTTTAATCATTAATTATACTTCATTGCTTCGTCCTCGAGATTAGATACATAAATTTGTAGATTTTGAAAGATAGTGAAATATTAAAACACTAATAATATTTTATTTTTGACCCGACTGACCCGGAAAGAGGGTTATGTTTTTGATATTTGTAATCATCAAAAAATAAATGTACTTATGTAATTATTAGTATAGGTACTTATATAATTTGTAATTTTTGTGAACAATGTTTTTGCCATTTAACAAAATTAAACTAATTAGAGACTTTATAAGAAATTATGGTTTCATCAACCATAGTAAATTAAACTATTTATAGGTATAGTTGAAATTAAAAAACACAATGATTTTATAATTGAAATCAGTTTCTAAGTTTAAGATTGTGAAAGCTAACTGAAAGCGATCTGATTGATTACACTGAACATCTCTTCGATAAAATTTTGCGAAGACAGTAGAATTTTGCCACATTTTCCAGCAGTATTTCTGGTTGTATTTATATTGACACCAGTTGTATGAGCGACTGCATGTCTGGTGGAGTCAGATCATTATTTATTTATAAGAATTATCTTAATGGGTAATTTGATTCATTGTATTAGTACAACATATGTAAATAACTTTTTTACACAATAGGTAATCTAAAAAAAAATACATACTTAAGTATGTTGGTGTGAGTTGAGAATACAGCTAACTAGTATCTAGATAGCGTGTCTTTTATACAACGACTGATTGTATCTGTAAAAATACCGATTTATGTGGTCTCCTAATACGGTTTTTTTTTTTTTTTTTTTAGTTTCTTTAAGGCTTCGTCATTTCAACATATTTTTTATGCTAATAACGCTTCCACCGGACATTTTTTCGATCGGTCTTTGTAAAATGGAATATACACACAAGGTTGATTCGAACACAGT
Organism: Polyploca ridens; assembly: GCA_951394255.1. Taxonomy (NCBI): domain Eukaryota; kingdom Metazoa; phylum Arthropoda; class Insecta; order Lepidoptera; family Drepanidae; genus Polyploca; species Polyploca ridens. The sequence continues at coordinate 2,037,544 of OX596250.1, read as the reverse complement.
CGGGATGTTTTAATTAATTCATGTATTTTGATAGATATATTCTGATTATTATTTTGATAGATATATAATGATTATGATATTAACAACTATAATATTTTCTAAATTTATATTACTTTACTTGTCGTCTGTACTCTTTGAGCAATTACCAGCATGAGTAGAGTGACAATATTTTTAGTTAAATAAGTACTCTAAACTGAAATTGTTATTAGGATACCAATTCGATAAGGAATCTAAACTAATGATGGATCCCAGTGACGTTATACTTGGGAGCTGGAGGGCGAAGTCTATAGAAACTCCTATTCAGGGTCATCAGACCCTACTCTCGATCGTAAGATCAATGACATAGCGGAGCGATGACTGTTGTAATGATTCGTATTGTAATCCGGACTGAAATCACAAGATTACTAAATAGTTACTACGTAACTAAAATACTTAATTCAGTAAGAAAGTTGTACTTCTATAAGAAGGTCACCCAACGCACGTCCTATTGTTTTATCGAACTTTCTGACAGGGAAGTTAATATAATATCAACGTGATATTTGGGTTACTGTTGGAAACAGATAATAACACATTATTAGTCTAAATTGAAATAATTCCAAAAATAGGGGAAACCAGGGTTACGCGGGCCCAAAATAGTTCCATGACCCTCGGCTTAATCTGTTATATTTTTTCTTAAAACTTTAAATGTAACAAAACAAAAGGGAGGATAAACATAAAAAGAAAGATCTTTTCTATTTAATGTAAATCTATTCTCTATTCCATGAGAAATATTTTTCGCATTTTTTATACATACGCGACGCAAAAAGGTCAATATTTGGTTGACTATTGACAAATTACAATCATTTCAAAACAGATCTTTTTACTCCCATTCGGTATCGAGATCGGATTTTCGTGACTGCTATTTCGTTTTCTTTAGAACTTCTGTATGAATCGAACACAAGTATTCCGCGAGCTTCACTCACATCACTGCCACTGAGATGTGGAAAAAACTAACCATACGATTGATGTATGTACGAAATAGCAGTGATGTCGATACAAAATCTGTCAATATTGGAAGTCCTTTACTAATATTGTAATCCTAAGAAAACTGCCCTAAGTAATTATTATGTTTTTATTAAATATCGCTTATACTTCAATGAAGTTAACGTGTTTTGGTATTTTTCGGAAAAAGCCAAGGTATTGCACACGGTATTTGGAACTATATAGCTCTTTTTGATATTGATTATAAATCGTAAAGACTCAAAAAAGTTTTCAGTATGTTTGATATTATTTTTGCAATTTTGATAATTTCTAGAAATAATACATTAAGTAAATAGATGACAAATAACGTAATGATTTGTGTAAATAAACTACTGGTTCTTAATAATTTTGTAAAATACGAAAGGACATTGACTAGTTACAATTTATCCTCGAACTTGAATTATAAGGCAAAAATGCTTTTTATCCGCTAGCGTGGAAAGAATTTTTATATAATAAATCTGATTTTTACCATTTGGTATTTTGATAAGAAAATAACTAGAGAGAAACTGTCCTTCACATGGTTTACATTGTGATATATCTTCACTACTTAATAATATCAGTGAAGAATTTTATTGTACCTTCTGTATTGAAGGGTTTCGGATGCGGATAAGACAGGTGGACTCGGTTCATATGATTGAGAAACCGGTTTGGAAAAAAGGTATCTCATACTTTTGTATTAAAAATATGGCTGCAATAAAGATACTATTATTATTATAACTTTTGACCCATCATAGGTAGTATGTCGGGGTTTTTAGTTATCAATCGCCATTTATCATAACAATAAGATAATTGCCCTGCGGAACCTATTGGATTTACCGACGCGGGGCTGGGTAGTGTCACGATCGCGGCGGCGGATGTGATGGCGGCTGCGGCTGCCGTGGGCGGGGTGTGGTCGACTCGAATCTCCTCGCTGCTCCGGCCTGCCTGGCTGCTAGGAGCGGAGGCTTGGGTTGAAGCCAGTTCTTGTTTCTGCGCTGGATTAACCATCCTAATTGGTGCATTTATTTTTATCTCGGCACCAGATTTCGATATTGCTTTTTGCAGCCTTCTTGTAATAGATTCGTTGTGTTGTGAGTCACACATTAGGCGACCAGCTTCGATCAATAATTCTGTATTTGCTTATTCTCCAAAGCCTTGTCTTTTTTAACGAGTATCTCCGATAAGGGCAATTTAATTTTTGGATTAGGCTTGAATGCGTCGATATTTGTGCAATCCTTGGGAACAAGATGATTTTAAAGTGATGTGCTCCCATCGCACAGCTAACTCATCTCGAATATCCAGTCCATATATTTTATCTTTCGAAGCCATTTCTCCCAATAGATTAAGAATCTCCTCATCTAATTCCGGATCCAGTCTTGTTTCGACGGATAGTTCTGCCTGCGGCTGCGGTGAGTCCGTCACCGCGACTTGTGTAATCGAGGTGGATGTACCTGACTGGAGCTCTTCTACAGTAATAGTTACTAAATGAATTTTAGTTAAAAGTTTATTATTATTTAGATTAAGTTATTATTTAGTATAGTTTTATTATTTCAAAGTTGGATAATAAATAATTAATATTTGAGATTGATCTGATCGATCAGTAATAATCAGTTATAAATAATAATAATATTTTTTTTTTTTTTTTTTTTTTATTATTATATTGGTACTCCACTGGCCGCCGGCGGTCTCCTCACCATATACTACGCCCCCCCTTTTTTGCTGGTATCAGAAAACATTTCTAAGCAATAGCTGTCCAGTCTTAATCGCGGTATAAAATATAACAATGACATCAATTGTTATAATAGGACGCGCGTCCCTCGCGAGAAACTACGGGTTAAGGGATTAACTGCGACATCAATAGAATTTTTCCACTAAGTATAGTCATCCTGTAAATACTGTGGTAAAGATGTAAAATTACATAAAACTATCGTAGCTTCTTGTATTTAGACATGAGCGCCGATGTACAATCAGTCGGCGGCGTCGGCGGCGTCGGCGGCGTCGGCGGCGTGACCTCGATATAAAACTTTTACCATACATACCATGAATTTTCGTTTTCCAAATACATTTTTTACAAAATAATGTAGCACGCAAATCTCGACAGCCATGGAAAGTAGGATTATTGCTACTATTGATACTGATCGGCGCGCCGATCCGTGCAGACGGGGCGGCGGGCGCGGCGCGCTCATGTCTACTTGTATTACACAAGATGTATTAGCAAGATATTTGCATCTTTCCATTTGCTTGGTAAATATCCAACCTACTGAATTGCAGGGCAAGATGAAAGAATGAAAGGGCAAGATAAGGCCTACCAAGCGCGTAAAAAGTCTGATTTTGCAACGAGTTTTCAATTTGAAATAACTGTAACTCACCTGTGACTCTTGTTCGACTTGGCTGATGGGGCACTGCCGTGGTCCTAGATGGTAACGCGGCAATAGTTCACAAAAAATTGGCACGTGACTAATACCATCTTTTTCAATCTGATGAATAAAGTGAAGGTAACATTCCTTTGAAATGTACATAACCACTAACAATAACCCATTATTTGGGATTCCAAATGAAATGAAGGTAACATCCCCATAAGATGTACACAACACAGTTTGGAATTTTGACGATATGTCAAAGTGAGATACGGATATAGTCCTTATTAAACTATTCACAATATCTTTAAATAACGTGAAGGTAACATTCCTTTCAAATGTACACAGTCACTAACAATAGCCCATTTATTTGGGATTCCAAATGATATGAAGGTAACATTGGAATTTTGACTATATGTCAAAGTTTGATACGGATATAGTCCTTATTAAACTATTCACAATATCTTTAAATAACGTGAAGGTAACATTCCTTTCAAATGTACACAGTCACTAACAAAAAGCCCATTTATTTTGGATTCCAAATGATATGAAGGTAACATTGGAATTTTGACTATATGTCAAAGTTTGATACGGATATAGTCCTTATTAAACTATTCACAATATCTTTAAATAACGTGAAAGTAATATTCCTTTCAAATGTACACAGTCACTATACGCATAAGCCCATTATTTGGGATTCCAAAAGATATGAAAGTAACATCACCATAATATGTACACAACACAATTTTAAATTTGACGATATGTCAAAGTGTGCTCGTATCCTGCGTAGATAATCACTATCGTTTCTGTGACTACGTTTCGGCATCGTTTTTAAACTTTTTTTGCGAAAAACAAAGAATAACGTGGTGATCGACGAGGCACTAAAACGCGAATGAGTGTCGGTCAGTCCGGGCGGCAGGAGGCAGATATCAAAATACCCACAAAAAAAAAAAAAAAATAAGAAGCAGTTTCACTCTGCTTTCAACTTAGTGGTAGATTGGCGATTCCTAGACGTGGTACTACAAATTTATGTATCTAATCTCGAGGACGAAGCAATGAAGTATAATTCCATTTAACAATCTAACCTTTTTGAATGATAATCTTCGAATCGTTACCAATAATTTGGATTAAACTTTCCCAAAGCAATGACTACAAAGGATAAACATATCGGCTTCCAACACAATTCCATTTACTGCTGTAATTTACAATAAAAATACCCGATACGACACATTCCACTTAGAATCTATTACTTAACATAATTTTACTGTTACCTTACATATAATCTGCTGTCACTCATACTTACTGAAGACGTAGTAAGTGGATTATAAGGCATTAGCTCGGATCAATAAGGGGCCGTGACCAACTATGTTTGCTACCGTTTTTTTAACTCTGCTTTATTATTTATAGATTGATTTGTTTGGGATTGAAGTATGTCATGTGACAGTCGTGAAATTGGAGCCGTTTGAGCTTATTTCTTTTTTGATGTCTTAGTCGTAAGCTTAATTAGTTTGGCTTCCTATTATGGTTTAAAATACCGTTGCTTATAACTATACTCAATTACCGGTCAAGTTTGTATCGGAACTTTCGGAACACGTGTCGTTTTTTTTCGTGAAACAAGCATACGGCCCGCCTGATGGTAAGCGGTTACTGTAGTCTACAGACGCTTGCAACACACGAGGAATCACTCACGCGTTACCGACCCTTCCCTTCTCCCCAATGATCTCTGGCGACCTTACTCACGCGCAGGAATACAACATAAAGTTTGGCTGCGGTATTCTGTAAGGTGGAGGTACTTCCCCAGTCGAGCTGCTCTTTGAGCGAATAAACGCTACGCTCTACCTCTCTCTTATGTTTCTGTAGTCAGTAAGTTTTGATCTAGAATGAAACAAACTTTGCGCATAAACTGATAAAAGTTAGAATACTCCCTTTAAATTCATATAAGGTTTCTTTGTTTAACTACGGAACTTTTAAATTAATGTCTGTAAAATAAGTGGATACATTACTTAGGTATTCTTATTTTATCCTCCTTACATTTTGTAACCAAGGCTCAATTTACACTGGAAGAGAATATTTGCAACGAAATTGTACATAGCATAATGAACTTTATGTCATATATTTATGTTATATGCGGAATTCTTCGCATTTTGGCTCGTATTTAGTTTCTATGTTATACAATTGACATAAAGTACAATTTCGTTGCAAAAATTCGCTTCCACTCCATCCCACGGCAATATAAATTGAGCCTAAATCTAAATTTCAAGTCGAAAGGAAACTGTGTTATCAAAACAGTAGACAAACGATTTATTTTTTTCACACCACATACCAATGACACAGAGTAATCTACATTTAATCCTCTGTACCAACGAGAAAGCCAGCCAACGACCTAAACAAGTTCATTAAAAGCGTATACACTAGATAGAACAAATAAACAAAACTCAATGGGCAAAGTGAATAAAAATAAGCCGCTAATGCAAAAGTAGGAAATGCGCTCAGATATCTGAAGAAGATAAGCGGAATGGAAACGTGAGCCTGCGCCGAGGGACGTTGTACGACAAATAAGATTTGGAGAAGGCAGTTTAGAAATTGAATCTTAAAATGAAAATTATAAAGTTTAGTTTATTATTAATTTACAGTGTATATTGAATGATTTTCGTGTGCGATAAAGTGGGCTATGATGGAAAGAAATGCTAATGGCGTTAAAATATCAATTAGGAATATCCAAAGAAGGAATAATTATCTTGAATAGTTTTATTTTCGATGATAGATGAGAGATAAACATTTGTACCATAAAAATGTAAGCAGGAGCAGCTAATTTGTTTATGACCTCATTCATTCGCTAACAATATCCTTATTAGTATTAATAAAAAAGATTCCACCGAAGCTCCATTGCTTGGTGAAAGAAGGACCAACAAACAAACACACTATCCCATTTATTCCTTTGTTACTTCTTGATACCTCCACGGCATAACCAATTGATATTATGAATCTGGGAACGCAACTATGGCATGGAGAAATCATAAGCTACTTTGTTTCTTTAGGAACGTAGGTGGAATCCAGAGGAGGAACTAATTTTGATAAAATTTTGCAGAAAGATAGCTTGGACCATGGAGATAAATACGAGACAATCTCAGAAATACAGATGAAACCGCGGGGAACAACTAGTATCTAATATTATTAGCTTCGTGTTGGATCGGCAGACGTCGCCACAGGGGACCGAAATTGAAGTAGCGTAACCTACTTAAAATTTCCTATAGCCACTGTTTTGTTAAAAAATGCCTTTTGCCAATATAAATAACATTTATTTTTGTAAGAGACTGACCAAGACATAGGTATAGCTGGAATGTGTTAACTATATTGACCGGCAAATCTATACTGAGGGCCTACTACGAAAAACGATACTCGATAGTCCGGTCATCGTTGTCAATCAATTACCCAATAAAATTGCATAAAATTTACGACTCGCCAGTTTTTTTTTATATATTTTTTTATACCACTTAGATGGCAAACAAGCATACGGCCCACCTGATGGTAAGCAGTTACCGTAGCCTATGGACGCTTGCAACACCAGGGGTATCACTCGCGCGTTGCCGACCCTTAAGAAACCACTTCACACCCTTTTTGAAGAACCCCATGCTGTACTCCATTGGGAAAACCACGGCAGGGAGCTCATTCCACAGTCCGAGCGTCCGCGAGTTTTGCAATTCTATTGGTTAATATCTGACAACGATGATCGTACTATCGAGTATCGTTTTTCGTAGTAGGCTCTCTGGATCAGTGAGCTTTTCGTGCTTCCTCTTCAGTGTTGTCATTGTTCTTTATGGGAGGGCACTGGTCAAATACAAGTCTATTTCCTCAGATTACAGAACAAAAGGCAGATGGAGCGCACAGAACACGGAAGTAAAGCAAGAAATAACAAATTCAAAAGCAAATACCCGGGATTTGTATTAGCATTTTTGGCCTCACTTTCGTGTTCCGCGCGCTACATCTGCCTTATATTCTGTAATCTGTGTCTATTTCATGTATAAAAATATATGACGAACGATTCTATAGATATATCCACTAATTAATAAATATATAACTTATAAAGTTCATACCACGTTACGGCGAAAGATGAGTATTTCAACCACAAAAACAACATAGCTTAAAAAATTCAACCAAACAACCAATTTAAAAAGCCCAGATAAGATTTTTCCCTCCCCATTTTCACAGATAACCGTCTTAAAATCAAACGAAGCGCAGCAAAAACCAATTGCTGCAGTTGCAATGGCCTCCATTTCCGCAATTTAGCTTCGGTGCTGGAATGGCCTAATTTCTATTCAAAGTCTGGACGAAGGCAGTGTCCCGACTAGGGACGTGACACGAATCTCGCGCGCAATTGCCTTTTATTGTGTTACAACTGGTTGGAACCTGTTTGGACTGGTTACGGGGGGTGGTTCCGGAGTTATTGGTGGCATCCGAATTTTGTAACATTGTTATTGGATTTGCTGCCAATAACCTCTTATTAGATGATGTGAACAATGTTCGATAGCAGATAAAGATTTTGGTTCTCTGATCTTCATTTACAGGGTACTTATTGAACTTTAGAAAATGTTGACAAAGCATAATGATTAAAAATCTTCCGTCACAAAAACGATTTAGAACAGAAGGTTATTATTCCAAACCGTCCGTTAGGCGCCGCTCCCACCGATAGAGATAGAGAGATCTGCGTTCAGAGTTCTGCGTTTCGCGTTCACTGTAATCTATACAGCGCCTTTAAAAGTAAAAAAAGTGTAAGACGTGTGATCGGTAGCGAATATTGCAGAACTCTAAAATGCTTGATATGTGCACAATATAGCGAATGTGGAACGCAGAACTCTGAACGCAGAACTCTAGAAATCTCTGTGGGATTGGTGCTTTACATTCAATCTTCCAAACCGAGCGTTAGATTATGACAATTCATTAGACTGTGAAGGCCCATTTGATTGTATGAATAAGCACAAATCTCATTGAAGCTGAAATTATTAAACAAGCAAAACCTACGACTTATTTGCACTTTATGCATTCTAGAACGCCCAATTAATTAAAGCCATCAGGGTAACAAAAGCGCTACAAAACTGAAATAAAACAGCTAAATAAATAAGCTTTCTAGTGCTAAAGTGTTTCCGAAGACTATCTTATAAAATGGCCTTTACATCTCAAAGGAGCCAGAGTCTGTAATTAATCTCTCAAGTCTCGACTACTTGGTAAGTTGATGCTTGAACTAGTTTGCAGCGAGGACAGTTGTCTAAAAAGAGTTTTTATTAAAGTTGTTAACTGGAAAGTTTGCCAGTGTTCTGCGCTAATCTAATAGCTCAGTTCCTTTGTTTATAAATTGCTAATTTATTTTATTCTGTGGTTTAGTATTTGTATATTGTTTTACCAAACTTTAAAATGAAATGTATATTTATTATTTCACTATTTCATGTTCTTTTCTATCTCATCATCTGCCTGCCCTGTTCCCAATCATTTGGGGTCGGCGTAATATGTACACTTCTTCCATTCGTCTCTTCTATCCGGCATAGCAGCATTCACTAAATTCCTACCTATATCATCTTTCACACAATCCATCCATCTCTTTTTTGTTCTTCTTCTTTCCGTATATCCACCAACTTTCATATTCGTAAGCCTTTTAGTGACGTGGCTTTCATTTCTCCTCATAACATGTCCATACCACACTAAACGGTTCCCTCACAACTTTTCAGTCACTGGCGCTACTCTCAAGCTTCCCCTTATGTACTCATTCCTTATCTTATCCATTCTTGTCACTCCACACATCCATCTCAACATCCTCTTCTCAATTACATACAATCGTCTTTCATCCTTCCTCTTTACTGCCCAACATTCCAAACCATACATTAAGACAGGTCTTACTACGGACTTATAGATTTTCCCCTTTAGCTTTAAAGGCATCCGTGGATCACATGTTATTCCTGTTACCTGTCGCCATTTCATCCAACCTGCGTTGATTCTCTGCTTTATATCACGGTCTATATTACCATCGCTCTGCATTTGTGATCCGAGGTTCTTTTCAATCTCTATATACAGTAATGGAGAGATATATTATAATAAATATGTAACCAAGAACTAATATATAAATATGATGACTGAATACTCGTTCTCTTGAGGTACTTTGTACAGTCTAGGACATAAATATGTTTGCACTTAGTGAAATTCAACAACGATTTTCTCTTAAAATATTGTTTGAAGTTATGAGGTATTATGCAAGGAAAATCTTTTAACAGATTTTTACACTTACGTACTATTTTATGAAAGACTTTGCAATTGCAATATGCAATTTTTAGGGTTCCGTAGCCAAATGGCAAAAAACGGAACCCTTATAGATTCGTCATGTCTGTCTGTCTGTCCGTCCGTATGTCACAGCCACTTTTTTCTGAATCTATAAGAACTATACTGTTGAAACTTGGTAAGAGTAGATGTATTCTTTCGCATTAAGATTTTCACACAAAAATAGAAAAAAAACAATAAATTTTGGGGGGGCCCATACTTAGAACTGAAACTAAAAAAAATTTTTTTCATCAAACCCATACGTGTGGGGTATTTATGGATAGGTTTTCAAAAATGATATTCAAAATTCAAAATCATTTATTCAAATAGACCTTCGCAGGCACTTATGAAAAGTCTGACTCTAATACTCTAATACCGGTTCGGAAGGTTGCATTTGCTGAGAAGAGCCGGCAATAAACTCAGCAATTACTCTTTTCAAAACAAGCTTAGATTCATTACATAATATTTAATTCTAATCGCACTGACAACAATTGCGTGCCCCGGCGCGGCCGCAAAACTACAAAGTAGACTGAATCTATATTTAATAAGTAAATAAATAAATGGCAAACTTAATATATTGATATTGAGGTTCCTACTATCATTTTTTTCTAAACTTAATAGTTTGCGCGAGATACACTTCCAAAGTGGTAAAATGTGTGTCCCCCCCCCTGTAACTTCTAAAATAAGAGAATGATAAAACTAAAAACAATATATGATGTACATTACCATGCAAACTCCCACCGAAAATTGGTTTGAACGAGATCTAGTCAGTAGTTTTTTTTTAATACGTCATAAATCGTAAACCGCAATTTACTTTTCATTCAATATTTTTGGCGTTTTTTTTTCATAGCAGAGTAAGTTAATATTACACGGAACCCTCCGTGTGCGAGTCCGACTCGCACTTGGCCGGTTTTTATTATGTTAAAAATGTGTCAGTTTTTATCAGATGGCAACAAAATAGGTTTTTGAAGCGAGCTGTTTGTTACCAAAGTTTTAATCTCGACAGTGTCACGAGACCCATAAATCCATGGGAATGGATCCCATAGCAGCTTGCCATAGTTATTAGCATATATTTTATGCCTGCAGCTATCTATTTTAAAGGGGAAGTCTATGTACAATAAATTCTAAGAAGATTTTACGATATAAAATTTTATAGTTTGGGTGGAGGCTTCTGGTGGAAAACGAAAAAAAAAAAAACTGCGTAAAAAGCGAACTAAAAAGACGTAGAAATAAATAGGAATATAGGAAATCCTTTTCCTGGAATCAAAATTCTATTAATTATATTTCATCCTCGAGCTTTGAGAATTTTGTGTAGTGAAAATTTCACAGGTGTAAGCTTTTTACGCAGTCATGATTATTAATTATTTTTTGTTTATTGACTATTTTATTTAAATTAATATTGGTCCTATTTATAAACATGATTTTAATGCCTAGCTTTAAAAAAATACTATAATAATTTCAAGGTTAGGTATTTTAAGTTCACCCCATAACAGTCTAGCTATGAAAAATTTGTATTAGTGCATGTTCATGTTAAAAATCTTCATTTGTTTTAAAAATAAACCTTTTTGTTCGTTAAAAGTAATCCTTTGCGCAGCTGTTTCTCGACAAAGCTTGACACAGAAAAAACTCACTTTCGTTGAACCTTGCGATTGTAATCTTTATAAATATCGCGTCTCACTTTCAAAGAAAGTTACGTGCATATTTATTAACAATATACTTATTTTAATTGTATTAACCTTTTTGGCTTTGTTAAAACATTTTCAACTACGTTGAAAACAAAAATCTTCAATACGCATCAGCTTGGCTATACAAAGAGGAAACGCTGTCAGTGTGCTGGGCACCTTGCTAATACCTTACCTACTGCGGTAGCAGCGGCAAACTCGAGTTATTAGTTAGATATACAGGTCGTTGTTTTGGTCAGCGACGAGCGACTCAGGGTCGATAATACAAATGATACTGGTGTTAAAAAAAATATAAAAAAAATACTTTATTTTATTTAATAATAAAAATAAAAAAATAAAAATTTTGAAAATCATGTAATAAGCCAAAGTGTAGACATAATACTCAACGGGAGTACGAGGGAGTAAAGGGGTGGGGCGATGGCGGCTTGCGCATAGCTCTAGTCTGTGCACGTGCCTAGTAACCATACTTTGCAGTAATTTTATTTCAAATTGAATAAGGTATTTCTCAACATATTTACAGTATTTAATGGAATTAAGTCCATTTTTGGGGAATATATATTTTGTACTACCGCTGCTGGGTCGCTTGTCGCCGACCAAAACAACACCCTGTATAATTGTCTATATTATAGATTGTAATTAGTACATCTTTATATATAAAATTGTTCTGCACGTGTGTATGTCACTGAACTCCTCCTAAACGGCTGGACCGATTTGAATGAATTTTTTTGTATGAGTTTGGGTGGCGCCCTGGATGGCTTAGATTCACAAATCAGCCCGGCAGATGGCGCTGCAGTCGATAATATAACCTGGATACCGACTGCAGCGCCATCTGATCCAGCCGTTTAGGTTTAGTAGTTTAGGAAGCGTGTGGTCAGCAGGACTAGTGGCTTGTAGCGGCAAGCGCGCTTGGCGCGAGCGGCATCTATTTTATCTAGTCATTGTAAAATTTACTTTAATGCATACGATTTAAAGGCCTCACTTGCATGGCAAGGTAAATGCCGAGGCGTAGCCGTGCTGTTACAGTGAGCGGTGACCCTTAAGAGGAAAGGATGGCTGCAAGAAATTTGAAAAATAGGTTTTTAACATATCTATTGCTGTCGCGCTGTGCCCGAGCTATCCCGCCCGAGGGCGATAGAGACAACTACAGCTTGGATCGATTATACCTATTTAAAATAGACGAAATCGCTATTTCGTAATCCCCAGTTTCCTCCTTCAATACTGGATCGTTTTTTTTTTTCAAGAATAATAAATAATAAGAAGGGCTTTGGCTATGTCTGTCGGTTTTCCTTTTATTTTTTATATTCGTCAAATTTGTTTTCTGGACGTCAGATAAAGGCAGTTAAAAATGGTAAGTTTTTGTGATTTTAGAAGATTTTTAGAATTATTAATTTATGGAGAAAAACGAAACCGAGGGACATACAGTGGCACCTACAGATTGCATGGTAAAACAATCATTGCTCTAGTGTCATTATCGAAAGAGGAAACTGAGGATTACGTTTGTATGGAATAAACGCCACTAGCATTTCCTCTTAAGCTACCTTGAATCGTAGACTCGAAACAAAAGAACGACTTGTGTATGGGACAGTAAAACTACATCACACACTATGCTAGCATTTGGAAAACCTATAAACAGTTTTTCCTGCTTCTGCCTGCGGTCGGCTGCAAACCAGAACCTTTAAGAACCTCTTCCAATGTCCTCCAACAGCTAACAATACTTGCGCAATACCTACATGTCTTACATAACGAGTTAATTCACCATTAACTGGTAACACCAGACTGTAAATATGACGCCTACGTTTCGTATTAAGATACTCTGGGATCGTTCACAATGCTGGGCGGGGCAACACATTATTATGCTAATGTTGCCAGCCTGAGATAGGCGTGAAAAGATTGCTTGTAATGCTTTTGTTTCATGAGAATTAATTAAAAAAGTTAGCCTTGATAAGGTTAAACCATAAATATTTTAGTAAATATCATCCGCCAAACTACGGAGGAATTTTGTAGGCGTTGCGCTTTTTCACATTTTTATACATGCTCGGTAGATCAGATACTTATAATCTATTTAAACAAAATGTATCTACAAAATACCATTTTAAGTATATCATTTATTAAGTCAGTGCGTGTTACCAGTGATGACATACGGGACAGAGACATGGTCTTTCACTGCTGGCCGCATAAATTGCTCAGAGTCACTCAGCGAGCTATGGAACGAGCTATGCTCGGAATTTCTCTACGTGACAGGGTCCGAAATGAGGACATTCGTAGGAAAACGAAAACGACGGACATAGCTCGTAGAGTTAGTAAGCTGAAGTGGCAATGGGCAAGCCACATCGCTCGAAGAACCGATAACCGATGGGGAAGAAAAGTTCTTGAGTGGCTACCACGTACTGGAAAGTGCCGAGCGGGACGCCCTCCCATCAGGTGGACCGACGACCTGGTCAGAGTCGCTGGGTGTCGCTGGATGCAAGCGGCCCAGAACCGTTCGAAGTGGAAATCAATGGGGGAGGCCTATGTTCAGCAGTGGACATCAAATGGGCTGATATGATGATGATGATGATTTATTATGTCAATTTGCTTGTCTAAAGCATTTTCAGATACTTCTGAAAGAATTTATTTTGTATATTTTATTTCGTAGACTACATGTACAGTCGAAGATATAAAAATGTACATACACTTAGTGAAATTCAATGTTTTTCTCTTAAACTATTGGTTGTTATTATGAAATACTAGATGCGCCCCGCGGTTTTTTCCGCATACCCGAGGGACATCCTACCGTACCTTACCCTTAAGATTTCTTAAACATTCTAATTTCATACGCAACTTTCTTGAAAAAGAAATCTGTAAGAACCTTTTACTTTTAGAAAACTTAAAAAAAAATGGATGAAATCGGTGAAGTCCTTCTCAAGTTATGGCGTGACCAAGGGAAATAGGGATTCATTTTTATACCTATACGTTGTTTTGGTCAGCGACGAGCGACTCAAGGTCGATAATACAACTGATACTGGTGCTATAAACCATATTTAAAAAAATACTTTATTTTTTTATAATAATAAAAATAAAAATAATATTGTTTTGAAAATTATGTAATAAGCTAAAATATACAGGTAATACTCAACGGGATTGCGAGGAAGTAAAGGGGTGGGGCAATGGCAGCTTGCGCATAGCTCTAGTCAGTGAACGTGGCTAGTGACCATACTTTGCGGTAATTTTATTTCAAATTGAATGAGGTATTTCTCAACGCATTTACAGTATTTAATGGAATTAAGTCCATTTTTAGAAAATGTATTTTTTGTACTACCGCTCCTGGGTCGCTTGTCGCTGACCAAAAAAACACCCTTTATAGAGATTATGCAAGTAGAATCTTTTAAGATTTGAATAATATTTGAGGCTGTACGTGGCGAGAAAATTGCTTTTGAATTACCCAAAGTCTCCTCGACTGTACAATCTAAATGAGGTATATTTTTTCTAGATGCAAAATGCGGGCCAGTAGTGCAACAATGTAGACACTAAAAACTATGGGCAGTAGTTGCACAACATTTGGTTGAAGCAATATTTGAACAAATTCGAAACACATTCCAATTTCAAAACTAACTTTAATAAAATTGCGAAAAAATTAACAGACGCCCGTCCCCGAACCGCTGCGATTCGATGCGCGGTACCGATCTTCTATTTTTAGTTTCGTTTCACAACTTTAAATTACTACTGCAAACTGGGAACACGTCCTATGCAACTTTAATAGCTTGTACCATGGTGAATACTATGATACACCAACTACGTACCTACCAATTCACATAAGCATCTAAAAATATACGACTGTATCTATATTTTTCACATCCATCGCTGCTCTATCAAGCACATTGCTAAATTTTTTGTGAATAAAAACAGAATTGGATTTTCAAATATAGAAAGACACGCTTTCAGTCTCGTAGCGTGGTAGCGGAATGTATTTGTTCTACTAGCTCCATTCAATCAATCGCGCCAGTGAATGCTGATTGGTAAATAAGGTGCGTTTCACGTGTTTTTTCAACGCAAAGTTTCATGGTACGTGTGACGTTGGCTTAACTATGTGTCAACAAGTGTATGGATTTGTTGATAGAGGTTGTATTGTCGTTTTTCATAATTGTGATTTGTACTGAGATTGATGCTTTATTAAATGGTTGCCATTGAATTTTCATCTTTATTGCTATTATAAAATTTTAGTACAGTTTTCTTAGCCTCACACATCTCTTTATAGTAATTCTAGATAGGAGAAGTATATCATTGATATATCATCATCATCATCATCATCAGCCTATAATGTCCCACTGCTGAGCACAGGCCTCCTTTCACAAATGAAGGTGAAAGGGAATGGGCAATACTCCACCACGCGTACCCACTGCGGATCGATGGAGGTAGGCTAGTGGTCAACCTACTGTTGGAATTTTTCAAGCCGCCTAGGAGGCATCCAACTAGCTTAACGACTATCACAATTAAGTGATAACCGAGACCAACGGCTTTACGTGCCTTCCGAAGCACGGAAACGCTCGATTTGAAATACACTAGGCGGTCACCCATCCAGGTACCGACCACGACAGGCGTAGCTTAACTTTGCCGATCGATTAAGAACGGCTAATCATGCTACACCACGAGCGCTTCTTTGATATATACATTCTTATAATAGACGTATAGAAAACGGTTAAGAAGTAAAAGAGATGCTCACTCCACCCTTTAATAGTACATTATGATACATGTGTGCAAAGTTGGTAATTACGACGTAGCCGCAGGCGAACGCGATAAGGAAGCCGAGAGTGTAATGATCCATGCACACGCGTGTCATACGTTTTTCAACACACTTGCGAGGAAAAAACAGACTTGTATTTTTTGAAGTTGATCAACCACATATTGTGAACGTTAACAAATATGGCGCGCAGGTTTTTTATTGACATGTATGTGCTGTCAAACTTTTTACCCGTTTAAATTAAGAATACTTCATCTACACCCATATCACTTGCAGTGAGATACAAACTTAACATAATAGGGATAATGCTTATCATAAAACTGTGCGGTAATATAAAGTAAAAAGCACTAGTGCGTAATATAAACACGGTGCGCAATAAATGTTACTTTACGAGCAAGTATGTTGAAAAACATATTTATTTTATCTTTTTCTCTCATGACAAAGTCACGTCTAAAATCTTGTCTCACATAAAACAAAATACACTCGATATCGTTTTACAAATCTCCCGAGCGTCTCCAAAATAATGATCATTGAGACACCTAAGCCTCCACATGAAGCACAGATTTTTTCGATAATAATATGAATATTGTTATATGCCATCGTAATGTTGGATCGAAGGGAATCCACAAAGGGCCAGAGGGCCGTTTGATCTTCAAATAGAGAGATTTTCAATTTACATCGTATTCCTTGAGAAGGCTCGTATGTAGTCATGTGGTTGTATTATGGTAAGGATTAACGATGTGGGAATGTTATCGTTACTATATCATTTTGATTTCGCAAGTGATATCTACAAATGCGTCTATACCTACTACTACTGCTTACATGAGGCAATGTTGAGAGCGAAACTGATAGATTTTTGTGACCAAGATCTCAATATTTGTTTCGACATGCGTGACATTTTTTTATTTATATGAATAAGGTTTTTATATAAAATACTGCTCTCTTCCTGTTATACGTTGTAGAAGTACAAAAATATATTAAAAGTTTAATATTGCCCATTTTGAAAATCTGTTGTGACAACTATAGTGTATTTAAATTCAAAGTCAAAGTATCTTTATGATGGACCATAGGTAAAAGTTGTAGGTACAAATGTATTGTAATGTTAAGTTCTACTATGTCCCGCCTCTTAGGCATATAATATTAAAAATTTACACACAATTCAATAAAAAAATACATAAAAATTCAAACATTTATTCATTACAATTATTCAATACAATACATTAAAATTATTGATGCATAACAATTATTTAATAAAAATAAATTTAAATAAAATATTGTAGAAGGAAGGACAGTTACTGTAATTTCCGTGTCACTAGAAAATCTTAATGAAGTAAAAAGGTAAGTACTAAAATCCAACGCACCTACAAACTGTTCATGAAGCATCTTGTCAAATATCGCTGCAGTGTTCCAGAATAGGGCTGTCTTCACGACGACGTGAAAAGGGATGCCTTCACGAATAAATAACTGAAATATTTTCAATAAAAGCCATGAGACGACGATAAACGGCTGATCGACACGAGCGTTATTAATTTTTATATGAATTTACAATATATCATAGTATCATAGTGTTATACTGTGCTGAAAGCTGAAAGCTGAGCGACCATATCATATAAAGGTACACAATTGAAGTGGAAAAAGGTAATAAACACCTGTACAAACACGCATCCATTCTTGCTAATATTATAAATGCGAAAGTAACTCTGTTTCTTTGTGTGTTACGCTTTCACGCCTAAACCGCTGAGCCGACAGCATTAAAATTTGGCACGCAGATAGCCTATGGTATGGAGAAGGACACAAGCTACTTTTTATCCCAGAAACGCGAGTGAAACTGCGGGAGACAGCTAGTTTGTAATAAATATTAGCTGAACTACTAAATCGCTTGGCTCGCGGTTAAAAATATAACAATGACATCAATTGTTATAATAGGACGCGCGTCCCTCACGAGAACCAACGGGTTTAAGAATTATGATGCCTTTCGAATTCCACTATACAAAAAAATATCGTTTTGAATAGAATATCTCAATCCTCAATTCCCTCCAAAACTGAAATCCCTTCAGAATATTCTCGAAATTAAAGAACGAGACATTTTTACAACTTTATAAACATTTCAAAATGTCCGATAAAATTTTTCCGTCGTCCAAGTTCGAGTTTCATGAATCCATTAAATCCAACTTTATGGGGAAAATGATAAGTCGTTGTAAAAACTCAATAAAACCGGGTGTCCCGTCGTAAAAATGTTTTCTCCTCATATTTTTATGGTTATTTGATCACCCATTAAGAGCGGACTTGTTTTATTTTCAAGTAGCTTCTTCAAGTTATCGTACGCTGGAGACGAGGAAGATTTTATATTTTATCATTTTGGATACCACAGACTACGTTGGACATGTTGTCGCTAACAAAAAACTGTTTCTATGGAGTCGGCCACCTCTCACGCACACATTAGTTGGCTATTCCGCGGGAAACTAGACTCGCCGTTTACACAGAGCCGTTTACCCGCGCTCAACTAATGTGTGAATATGTGCGTGCCGGCTTGTACGTACAGCGTGGTGGCCGACTTGAGTGACACAGTTTTTTGTTAGCGATAATATATCCGACATTTTTTAACATCCTTGTTGGATACGGAGAATTTCGTAAGTAGTACCCAACCGATAAGGCGCGTCGTGAATCTTCGTTCCCACAGAAACGAAAGTATGATCCCGAAGATTAACGAAAGAATGCTTAAAACTTACAATCAACCTCAGATCACTACTATAAGGTTCATAATACACTGCAGCTGTTAGTTCCGTCTCACTCGCAAGCCACGCCACGCACGGCGCGCGCTAACATGGCGGCAGCTGCCGACTAATAGCGGTTTTCCGCGCTTTGAAAATGTATCTTCTGTGCAGGTACATCGGTAAGCCATATCACTTGGGTACTACTGTAAGGATATAAAATTTTGTATTTATCGAGAACCTGTACTTATGAGTGGAAACCTTCTTGGTGAATGCTGGGAACTAATGGATGCAAGTGAGTTACATGCATGCGCCACCGGGATAAACTTCACCGTGAATCGAGATTACACCCTGATGATGCAGAGCGTCGCCATATTTATTCTAGATACAGGAATTTCTGTAACAAGCTCATAAAGAAATTAAAATCCGAATACAACAGAAATCTTATTTTAGAGAACAACGGAGACCCTAAATCGCTTTGGAAAACTATCAAAATTATATGTCAGTCCTCTAACAATACAAATGACTCCTCTGAGCTTTTGAATAATTGTGGCAATGTCAAAGCATCTATAGATAGCTGTAACCTTCATTTTGCTTCAGCTGGGGAGAAACTGGCAAATAAAATAATTACTAAAATCAATCAATTAGAAGCTTCTTTAATAAAAGATTACAAATCTCGCCACTCAATATTAGATTCTTTCTTTCTATACCCCACTGACTCTAATGAAATTATAAGTATCATCTCCAAACTAAAAACTAATAGTGCACCTGGCATAGATAACATAACAGCTTCCCTAATTAAAAAATCATCACAATCATTAGCAGCTCCACTGTCACATATATTTAATATAAGCCTCGAGTCTGGTACTTTCCCTGCATGTTGGAAGGTTGCTGCGGTGTCTCCTATTCACAAGTCTGGACCTAAACATCTACCCGACAACTACAGACCTATTGCTTTACTAAGCATAATATCTAAAGTCCTCGAAAAGGTTGTTAGCAATAGGTTAGTTCCATTCCTAGAGAAAAACTCACTTATATCAGGACGCCAATTCGGTTTTAGGAAGGGCTTATCAACGGGAGACGCTGCAACTCTACTTTCTAATACAGTATCTTCTCATATTGACAATGGTGATTGCTGCATCGGCGTCTTTATCGATCTAGCCAAAGCTTTCGATACGATTTCGGTCGGATTGCTCATCAAAAAGCTTGAATCTGCTGGAGTACGAGGTTCAGCTCTCAATTGGTTTGCTAGTTATCTAGAAAACCGTAAGCAATGTGTTAAAATTCAAGGTAACTATAGTAATCACACAACCATAGACTTCGGTGTTCCACAAGGCAGCATCCTTGGCCCATCGCTTTTTCTGCTGTATATTAACGACATTTTGGAAATCCCCTTAGAAAATGCAGACATAATAGCTTATGCAGACGACACGGCCCTAGTGTTTCATGGGAAAACTTGGGAACAAGCCTACCATTCCGCCCAAGTTGGCCTGTCCTTAGTTCAGGATGCACTCGACAGGAACCTTCTCACCTTAAATGTAAAAAAGACTAAATATATAGCCTTCTCTAAAACCAATGTTAATAGTCCCTCCCTCAGTCTGGTTCTGAAAATTCATCAAACAAGTTGTAACATTTCAAATCAGTCTGTATGCGGATGTGATCACATAAATCGCGTCACTTCCATCAAATATCTGGGGTTGGTAATAGACGAAAACCTAAATTACAAAGAACAAATTACATCTTTGGCCGGTAGAGTGAGGAGTCTAATCTACATTATGAAAAGATTGCGAGATTGCACTCCCCTTCACATTCTAAGACAGGTATATCTGGCCTTATGCCAATCTATTATCCAGTACTGCATACCGGTATGGGGAAGCGCGGGAAAGTCTCATCTGATCCAGCTGGAGCGGGCGCAACGCGCGCTCATAAAAGTTATCTTGAATAAGCCCTTCCGCTTCCCCACTGACGACCTATATAAGACATTCAAGGTTCTACGTGTACGGCAGCTATTTGTTTTGTCTGCTGTTGTAAAAACCCACTGTAGTATAAAGCTGCACCCAGAATATGACAGACTTAAGGATAGAAGAGTGTATAGAGTCCCAGAACCAAAGGTCACATCCCAAATGGCTGTCCGTAGTCCCTATTATTCTCTCCCTCATACTTACAACAAGGTATGCAACTCGTGTGATATTAAAAATAGCACAACCTTCAGTTGTCGGAATATCGTCAAAGAATGGCTCCTGACACTCTCTTACGATGAAACAGAAAATCTGATTTGATGAATAGAACCACGATTGCCACAGAACTTACCCACAGCTCTGCACACTCACTCAAACACATATTTCATCGACACATTGCTGATACAGAAACCCTTACATACACAGCATCACAAATACCTACCCACACATACACAACCTTACATACATACTCTCACACGCATACATAACTCTCACACATCACATATACCGTCACTCACCCCATCCCTTCACACAACCATTCTCATTGATTCTGCATTCCTGCCCGTTATTTTATATTTACTTTTATATAAATAATTTTTACTTTGATTCATTCTTTTTAGCATTTTTATTTGCTGGTTGTTTTATTGTCAATGTTTCAAAAAACCTCACTGTTTTGTTTGTTATATTCGTAGCTATAAATATCGCACTCTAAGTCCCAAGATACAAGCATGTTCTCATGCTTAGTTTGGGCCTTGCTAGTAACTTGTGACAACTTACTCTCCTGTATCTCTCTATGTTATTGTTTTATAAATTGTAAATCTGTTGTGGCAATAAACATTTATTATAAACATTTATTATTATTATGTAGTGGGATTTTCTGTGCTCATACTAATGCCGACGTCCCCATTGTGTGCTTACCACCTTCGGCCACATCATCACTTGCCATGGGGACATTGTGGTCAAATACTGACCTATACATTAAGATAAAAAAGATACTTAAAGTAGCTCTGAACCGAAACTCTGACTTAATTTAAAAAAACTCGGTAGATGGAATCGTTTGAAGAATACCGCTTTTAAGAATAAATTAAGGTTTTATTCCCATAGACACCATTTTCGTTGACAATGGTGCCGATTCTGTTGTAACTAATTTTACTCACATCACATCTCCCTCTTACAAACATTATTAAAAAAGGATAGAACATATTTAAAGCTATCAAATTAGTCTTTGCCGTCTTCATTTGCGGGTATTTAGACGTAACCGCGATAGATGGCGACTAAATTTATATTGAAAACAAGCATTGGACTTATTTGACAGGACAATTTTTTTACATCCTTTTCTTAAGTTCTTTGTTAGAAAGAGACATAGTGCGACTAAAATTTGTTTAGTTGTAAACAACAGAATCAGGGCCATTGTCTCCAAACACCAATACCGTAAAGTCCACTCTTCCATCAAAACCACTCCAAATATCCTGAATGAGACCTAATGACAATGCAGAGTCCGGATCGCCATAGCTCAACGCCAGTAACTAGAGCTTGCTTTGCTGTCCACTGTTAACCGACAGAGGTCGCTTTGCGGGACCCGCGCTTTGTAATCTTTGTGTCTGTTACAGTCTCCGATATTTTGAAACGCAATATTGGATTTTGTGTCACATTTAGTTCCATTAACTGCAAATTGAGAGCCTGTTCCTTTCGTGGCTTTGTGTGCGTGGTAAGCACTCAGGCTACATCATCACTTACCATGGTGAGACTGTGGTAAAACACAAGTCATCATAAAAACCTGATGATCCTAACTTTGATATAGAAACCTTGTTATAAACAAAATTTACTAAAATGGCGTTTAACCGATAAATTAATAGAGCGACAGTATTAGAGTATGTGCCGTGAGCATGTATGCAACGCTGCATTGAAACGAGCTATGCGTTTATAGTTTGAACGACTAAATACACATAATGAATGCCAATGGTGCTGATTCTGTTGTCAATCGCACAACTAATTTTAGTCACATCACATCTCTTTCTCACAAATATCATTGAACAAGAATAGAACATATTTAAAGCAGTCAAATTAGTCTTTGCAGGTAGCCAGCTGTTTTATTTTATTTTTGTTTTATTTTATTTTTGATGTTTTTTGTAAACTTATATATGTACTTGTACTTACACATAGGTAATTTGTGTATTGTTATGTGATAATTATTATTTATTCATTCATTTACCAATATATATACGTTACAAACATTATAATTAAGTATTTAAATATATATGTATATTTTCGTACATGCATTTATTTAATATGACGCATAGACTTGTGACATTACTCGTATACCTACAATCAAACAACGTTACAAAGTAAATAATTAAGCATTGCATTTTTTATTCAATGTAGTATGTTAATATTAGGAAACCTGTAATTGGCTTTTTTTTATGCATATCCTTTTGTTAATTGTGTACTTAATTTTAAGCTGTTGGTTTCGTCAAATAAATAAATAAATAAAAATAAATTCATTTGCGGGTATTTAGACGTAACTGCGATAGATGGCGACTAAATTTATATTGAAAACATGCATTGGACTAATTTGACAAGACTACATTTCTTTGTTAGAAAGAGTCAGTGAGACTAAATTAGTTTAGTTGTAAACAACAGAATCAGCAATGTCTAGTTTTTATCGATACATTACCGATATCGAGAACAAATGATATCGAAAAAAAAGTGTCACTAGTATTCGATATAACTATGAATGGAATCTATATCCAAACTGCTCACTCTTCGCACAAGATAATGTTGATAACTCTATCACTCTATCAATATTCTTACTCTATGAGTTCAACACACACTGGCTGGCAAATCACATAGTTCTGCGCACTTAACCAGCTCCGAAATAAGTTCAAGCTATTCCATTATCGAGCCAATAGCCTTACAATTGATTGGACTCCGAGATTTAGGTGATACGTCATTAGCCGACCTAACAATAGTGGTATTGTAAGCGAGGAATGCCAATATCTACCATTGTGTCCCACCCTACGGATGTGAGGAGGGGGGGCTATAACGGTTTAATGTATGGGGTAATATGGGGGTATATACGTATAGGAGGTAAGTATGGATAGCTTAGGAGGGTGCTTATAGCGTACTACGGTTTTATTTTTCTGGTCGGAGTACTTATCGATTTGTTGCTGTGACGTAACAAAATTGAGTTCGCTAAGTCTTATATATCTGTTGGTAAGCATTTCAATGGCAATCCTCATGGTATTAATATCCATAGACGATTATAATAGGAAGGTACTTACCGTCAGATGAATCGCCTGACTGGCAGAGATATGTTACAAAATAAAAAAAAACTTCAGTTAAAGTATGTTGCCGTTTGTAAACCGTTCTTAATCGATCGGCAAAGTTAAGCTACCGCCGATGAGGCCTATGTCTGGATGGGTCTTCAGATGGCATCTAAAGCCGCAGGTCCCGGTGATAGTCGTTAAGCTAGCTGGGGGCCTCCTAGGCGGCTTGAAAACTCCAACAGTAGATTGACCACTATCTCCACCAGTCCGCATTGGGCACGCATGGTGGAGTATCTGCCTATTCTATTTCACCTTTATTACTGAAAAGGGGCCTGTGCTCGGCTTTGGGAAATTATAGGCTGATGATGATGACGTTGCCTCTTGTTGAAGACGCTTCTGAGCAGCAGTCAGAACAGTTGGGCGACTGCGGGGTCGGTCAACTGCTGCCAGAGATCAGGGAAGCTGCTATTCAAGAATGGATTAGGTTACCGTAAGAAATGCTGGATAACTTGATCCTTAGCATGCCCAGGAAGATCTCCGCGTGTGTGCGAGCCAGGAGAGGAGCTAGGTATATTGTATTAAATAAAAACCTTCTATCAATAAATTTTAGTAGGTATAAGTTTGTATAAACGTTCCTTATATTTCCATCAAATTTCTATTACAATTACATTAGGATTGAATTACTCAATTTTTATTAAAAAATAAAAATAAATTTTATTTTTTAATTTCGAACAGTGTACAACGCAAACACTTTTTCTTAGTAATGTTAAATTTTAAAAATACATCAGCTTTTGCTAGTGATCACAAACATTTTTTGATGTGTATATGTGGTCGATGTTCAGCAGCCCGTAGGCTGAAAATGTCATGATACTGCCTAAATTAGTGTAATAAATACATAAACCTTATTGTTTTATTATTAAAGGATATATTATACTTCACAATAATTTCATCACGGTAAGTACCCAATAATATGGCCGATGATTATGTGTTCCCATAACCTACACCTCAAGTTCCACTCTGATACTACCATAGGCATTCATAACACGTTAATTTCGTTAAATATTTTATGAGACAATATTTATGGAACTCCCGGAACACCAGGGGTGCTATAATGAGCAATATAGCAATGTTCACGTCCCACTATATCTCATGGGCCATGTGCGGGCGTTGACATGAATCCCTCATTTCATATAAAGCCTCCCTGTGCTGTCTTATGGGGTAAGGAGTAGGATATTCTAAGCTAATGTGTTTTATATAGGGTGACCAATTTAGATTGTATAAACAAGACGATGTTGTATCAAAACGCAACCCTGCTGTCTCGCAGATGCTCTCTCCGTTACTGTCTTATTTACACAGAACTATGCTAAAAAATATAATGCTATTGATTTTAAATACTTACTGTAATAATGAATGCTGTTGCATAATGAAATTCAGTACAACATTATACGCTGTTTTGAATGATATAATGGTTACCATGACACCGGATGTTTTAATGTTGGCAATAAGCTAACTGTTTCAGATATCACAGATTTAAAATTAGCAAGAAACAGTATTGAAGATAAAGTGACCGGGCGGGCCGAGGCGGGCGGGGGCGCGAAAATCGCTAGACACCACATTACGACATTGCAGTTCATGGCACCCGTGCAAAGCCGGGGCGGGTCGCTAGTTTGATTTAAACTTTTTGTAACGGCATGTGGCAGTTGTGTTTATAAGGCGCTAATCCCACAGCGAGCGGTCTAGAGTTCTGCGGTCAGAGTTCTACGTGCGATTTACTTGACCGCCGCGATCGTTGTGAGCAATGATCATAATCGCCGCATAGATTACAGTGAACGTAGAACGCAGAACTCTAGACCGCCCGCTACGTGATCTGCGCCTAAACAATTTTTATTTCATGCCTTTTATTGTTTTGTCAACTGCGCTGCGAGCATGGATGTGTCGATAAATAAATTTATCGATTTCTGTCCACAAATCTGACATAACTCTACGACAATGACATTTGATAATGATAAAAATACCTAGTTTATCGATGTTTCAAATTTATCGACGATTCATGCTCTGCTATGCATTATTTTAAAAATACCTCGGTACATTGAATACTCACATTCAATATCATTACCACACACTAAAGCTATAAAAACGCGCGTATTTCAATACGTGCGTACTATAATCTACGTATCGCTGCATTGTTATTTTATTCACCCTTAGGAAGTTTTTACGGGAATAAAGAAGGTTGCAATCGTTTCCGTTTTAATAATGAATGAGAGAATACCAATGGGATGGTAATGAAATGCTGTATGATGTGGTGGTTATGTGGCAGCCAGCCAACCCTATAACAGCTGTTTTAAAGGCAATAGGTACATATGTACCGTATTCTATTTTAAACTATAATTTGGTTACCAAATAATAAACCGATGCAACAGTTTTTGCATTTCACTTTTTTATACCACTAAGATAGCAAACAAGCATACGGTCCGCCTGATGGTAAGCGGTCACCGTAGCCTATGGATGCTTGCAACACCAGGGGTATCACTCGACCGTTGCCGACCCTGCAAAAATCTCTTCACACCCTTTTTGAAGAACCCCATGCAGTACTCCTTTGGGAAAACCACGGCGGGGAGCTCATTCCACAGTCTGAGCGTCCGCGGAAGGAAGCTTCTTTGAAACCGCACAGTACGACAGCGCGCACCATTTTGGTTCCAAAGTGTGAGGATGGACTCCCCGTCGATGACGATGGTAGAAGGTAGCCGTGGGCATCAGGTCAAATAATTCTTCAGAACACTGTCCGTTGTACAAGCGATAGAACACACGTAAGGAGGCAGGAAACAAAAAAATCTTTTAATAACCATTCTGCTTTATAAGTTCTTTTTTTTATTTTAAACACTCCAAACATAATACTCGTATCATCGGGATTATAGTTTTTTATGACGATAGAGTACAAATAGATTGAATTAAAGAATTAAAACACCATTCTGTTTACCACCATGGGATACCGTTGATCGAATGAAACAATCATTAATCTACATTATGTATTTGTTTTCATCGTATTGATAAAAATTGGACATCATTAACTTGGCATTATCACTGTAATATGACAAATAGAGAACTTATAGAGGTCCTTCATTATTATGGTGCGTCTACGCTACGCGAACTTGATATTTGATATACATTAGTCTTGAACGATTTAACCTAATGTCTTGAACGATTTAACCTCTGGACCTGCCCTAATAGTGACCGCGCCTACACCCCTTTCGCCACGAACCATGCTTTTTAGGCATGGTATTGAAAAAAATAATGACAGTTGTCGCAGTATAACATTCAATGTCATCGAGAAAACATTAGGAGAAAATGACGAAATGTGCCGTGAAATCACGTAGAAATTATAGTGGTGGAAAGAGCAATATTTAATTTCACAAGTAAGTATATTTTTATTTCAGTTTTACAGGTAATTTACGGTAAATCATTTTAATTCAAATCATGCATAAATATTATCCAACCATATTAAATAAACCAAAACTTCCATGTGATAATACCGAAAACTATCACTTTCATACATAGTCGGCTTATATCCATTCATTATTATTATGACATGATTGTCATATTAGAACTAGTGCTTAACGCTGTCGAGAACTATATCGATAATAATAAAAACGAATGAAAGATTTTGCATACGAAATATATGACCTGATTATACGTCTATGTTAAACTTTACTATAGGTAAGTTATAAACCATAGAGGTATAAATATCTATTTATTAGAGCATAAATTTCCAAATTATTTTTATATACCACCTCAAACTTGCAAGTTTTTTTAAATTTAGGTGTTACCTAGATATCGTTGAAAATAAAACTAGCGTTAAGTGTTACCTAATTAGCCTTAAGGCGCCGATCCCACAGAAAAGAATTCTAGAGTTCCGCGTTCCGAGTTCTGCATTCCGCGTTGACTGTAAGCTATGTGGGGCCTTTGAAAGTAAAAAAAGTGTATGATGTGCGATCAGTAGCGAATATTGCAGAACTCTAGAATTCTAGACTGCTTGCTGTGTGCACAATAGTCGACACGGAATGCAGAACTCGGAACTCGGAACTCCAGAACTCTCTCTGTGGGATCGGCGCCTAAGGGTTACTTATTATTTAAGAGTTGTTGGCGAAAATGGGCATTCGGGTTCCATACCAAGGTCTCTTTAAATACATAATATGAATAAATCAATTTAATGCATGTTCCCTATTGTCTAAAAAATATCTGTTGCATGCCTCTACAAACAGAAATAAATTGTCAACATAATAGGGCAAGTTGTTTTATTATTAAGTATTACCAATAATTTACTACTACCTCAGAGTATATAAATACTACGTACAACAGAGAGACAGCGCCCATACTTCAAAAGTTACCACCGTAACTCGCGCAAGTACAGCGCCGGTGGTGAGATTGGGGTACTAATTCCTATTCTGGGTTTGTAAGTGACTACAGCAATGTTTGTTTTTCAGTAAATGACAACAGATGACACTGTTGAAAGAATTTAATTTTAAAGAACAATGGGCATATTTTTATTTTTTTTTGTTTCTTTGTAAGATAGGTAGATCGTAGCATTTACTATATACTTTTGTTCAAAAAAGATAAAAATTCCATACATTAAGTCCTAAACTAATCCAAAGAATTATTATTATGTTATTCAATTCTAAAAATACTGATTTTAAGTTGCATCTTACCCCACGGTTAATTGAGTCAATTCCCAAAATACTCTAGCTATTGTTCATCAACAAAGAAGAATGTTCACTAATTCTGAATGTTAGCTCATCGTATTTTCTGTAGAAAATAAAAAATATATGTGAAAGAATTATTTCAATACGACAATTACATTCCGAGATATAGAATTTTTAAATGAGCGCGCGACGCGGGATCAACCGCCCGGTGCTCGATGCGTGTGACGTCATGTTCCAACGCTCGCTCAGTCCGTCGCGCTTTTTCTCTTGAAAAATCTCATTCCTTGGGTTTATAAATTTGAAACTTAGACCTATTACTTATCTAATCAAATCAAATGCTGCTTCTCATTATTAGATTTTTAAAACTACCCTTAAAAGGGGGTTTAGGGGGCGTTAAAGTTTGTATGGAAGAAACCTACTGCGCGGTCAGATTAACTTGAAACACGGTTTTAATACATCGTATAAAAAATAAAGAAACACGTGTTTTTGGGTTTCGCGAAAATCGAACCCTAGTAGGGCAAAAAGGGGTAATTATGTTTTAAGGGGAGGAGATTACTATGTCTCTATTAACTAAAAAATTGGAATACATTGGTTCCTTTTGTAGTCGAAGATAGGATTTTAGAAATTACATCCCTACATCCAGTGGGTAAAGCAGAGGGCGCAGGTAAAACGGCGGGGCGGAGTGTTAGTTTAGAGATAAAATCAAAGCTTATTGTTTTGAAGATCGTCAGTATAGTGAGAGTCTGCTATCTAAACATTATTCATTTATAGTGTGCATTATTTTGGTACCCCCACAGTTTCACCCGCGCGTACCTACAGTTTGAATTTGTTGCGTGGAACCCCTTATTATTATTTTTCTAAAATAAATGTAGCCTAAGTTCCTTCTTATAATATACGCTGTCTACCTGTGATAGTCTCCTTAAAATCGGTCCAGCCGTTCCGAAGGTTAGGACACAGATTACTACGTAAGTTAGGAGGCCGGAACAAAATGTGTCAAATGTTTAACCCGCGTGCGACGACGGTTATTTATATTTTATAAATTTTTATTTTTATTGGAAAACTTACGGCGGTATAACAAGAGTATAAATAGGTACAGATAAAACATTACTACTTATTTGTTATTGATAACGTAAAACTTACCGTCTTATTGATAAATAAGGTGTAAGTCAAGTATAGTTAAGCCCATCACAGACGTAGCTATAATATATATTAATATGCCCAGCAATTATATAAATTACAGTACAGGTTGGCGAAGAAACAGAAATATATATTATAGCGTGCGGTCACTCGAAGATTTGTATTGAAAATATATCGTAATATGCCTTGCTATGATTTATATTAATATATATATTATAGCTACGTCTGTGATGGGCTTTAGCGTCACTTTCTAATGTCATATAAAGAGAAATTAAATAAAAGGCATTGGCGTGAAATCTTTAGAATAACTGCAAATTGAGTTGGTGACCGTAATTTATTTTACAATAGTGAACATGTCATCATATAGTGAGAAGGAACATAATGCACAGATGGAAGAGAAAGAGAAAAAAAAAAATTGTATTGGTTGATTTTATTTTTTCGCAATCGTAGTGAAAAATAGAATGTTACACACGGCGCTAAAATCCCATTATAACTCTGTTTCTATTTACTCCTCTCTAAAGCTCGGAAGTAGAACTACCTCGTGTATGATGGGTAATTTTAGCTCCTTAAATAACAATCTACTATTCTATCACATCCTGATTGACTCTGTATGCCATGTTAAACCTAATTTTCGTAATAAATTAATATGCCATCTCGAAATCTCCACCTGTTATAGGCATAATTATTAATTAGAATTGAGCCTTGAATTAACTGCCAAGGGAAGCAAGTGCAGACAGGCTACTTCAATACATCCTTGTCGTCAATGTAGTTGCTGAGTAAGCTTCCCAACTAGCAAACAGTCGAATAATGAATGAGTTATTGGGCTACAGATCGAATAAATGTTGAGTAGTTGCTACGTAGTACCCACAATGTAGTGTAAAAGCTTTTATTACGACTTTTTAGCATTTTTTGCTTGAAGTGCTTTAACCGTGTTGTTTACTCGATATTCTCATAGTGCATTTATTCAATAGTCGTATAGTAGCTACCATTTCTCGTTTATACCACACATGAGTGCAGTAATAGAGTTGTCGATTCCCAAGTTTCATGTTTAAGAAGCTACTATATAGCTGCTACTCGACATTACTATATTAGAGCAAATTCGCCGAGTAAAAGCTGTCTATTTACTGAAAAGTATCTTAATATCTGTAATTGTAATCTAAGCTATTTTGCTGAATAAATTAAACGACTATAACTTTTTCCTTGCACGCGATACATACTTAAGTATGCCCATACTAACAAATGTAATACTCATGGAGACCTTTCATATGACATAGATTTCATTTGATATGATAAGGTTTACAACACAAAGTACGACACCGCCCATTATCCTTTACAAAATTTCGTAAATTGACGCGCGACGCTTAGGCCATCTATGTAAGGTCGTAAGATTTAAGTAAAATTACATAAATTGCAAATATTTAAGATACGAGTTTTACATATGAATTTAATAAATTATTAAACCTCAAATTATATTCCCTTGCAACAAAGCTTCATCAAAAATGATTTAGTAGCGTTTTGACTAAGAATTAATTCTCAATCAGTCCAAACGATGTTTGTAGCGACATCTATACGTGTAAATTCTACACTAATTATAAAATGTATGTGATTGACCAGACATGCTAATACCTCAGAGTATATAAATACTACGTACAACAGAGAGACAGCGCCCATACTTCAAAAGTTACCACCATAACTCGCGCAAGTACAGCGCCGGTGGTGAGATTGGGGTACTAATTGCTATTCTGGGTTTGTAAGTGACTACAGCAATGTTTGTTTTTCAGTAAATGACAACAGATGACACTGTTGAAAGAATTTAAATTTAAAGAACATGGGGCACATTTGTAAAAGTTTTTGTTTTTGTGTAAGAGAGGTAGAGCGTAGCATTTACTCGCACAAAGGCTTTTTCCCAAACTACTCCATACTTTTGTTCAAAAAAGATAAGAATTCCATACATTAAGTCCTAAACTAATCCAAAGAATTATTATTATGTTATTCAATTCTAAAAATACTCGTTTTAAGTTGCATCTTACTCCACGGGTAATTGAGACAATTCCCAACATACTCTAGCTATTGTTCATCAACAATTCGCAAACTCCTCCATCGAAAATATCGAATTATTACTAAATATTAAGTTGCATTATACCACATAAGATGTTATGTCTTCATAACATCTTATGTGGTATTATGCATTGACTAATTGTGCATTGTGACTTCTTAGTCACAGTATTTATAAGCATAATAACAAAATCATGCTTATTAAACTTTCCTTTATATTGTACTAGCTTCCGCCCCGTGGTTTCACTCGCGTTCCCGAGGGATATATTATTTTCCCGGGTAAAAAGTATTCTATGTATATGTTAATCCTACCAAATTTACCAAATTTCATCCAAATCCGTTCAGATGAATGAATCTAACCTTGTTTTGAAAAGAGTTATTACAGATTTTATTTCCAGCTCTTCTCAGCAAATGCAACATTCCAAACCGGTAGTATTAGAGTCAGACTTTCCATAAGTGCCTGCGAAGGTCTATTTGAATAAATCATTTTGAATTTTGAGATGTTGACGCATGATTGAGGGACAAACATCCAAATCCACAAAATTTCGCGTTTATAATATTTTTGAGATGAGAGATGACTAGATTTACTCGCTTTTCCCGAACTCTGTCTCTGTTCTCTAGTCACTCAAAAATAAATTTTATTCAAATATTATACTAGGATAACATAAGCTTGAAAGAGTTCTCTCTAACACCACCAACAAAATTGGTAAAAAAACCTGGTCCCATTTTTTCCCAAGTTTAAAATATATAAACAGGATATCCGGACGAGCGTTCAGCGCCACTCGTGACATCTACACTAATTGAGTTAGTGTAGATGTTAATAGAGATAATCTACAAAAATACAAATCTTTTTGTATTTTTATTTGTAATGAATAAACTCAAAAACTAATGGAACGATTTAAAAAATCTTTCACCAGTCGAATCATATTGTCATTTATCACTGAGTGACATAGGGGGCATTTCACGTGAAACGGACATATGAAAAAAAGTGACATCCTGAATTACGCTCATATTCTGGTTAATTATAGTCAATGAGGACATGAATGTAAGCATACATTTTTTTTTCTTGTATGAGACTCATTTGTGATTTTATGGACTACGAAAGATTTGACCAACTATGAACAACAAATTTTTTGAATAGAGTAGTTGGGGTTAATCACAAACTAAAAAAATATTTTAAATAGTGTTTTATCGAGAAAAAATACGTGCTATTTTTATTATGGAGAGAAAGTAAAAAAAAAAAAAAAAAACTTGGAGAAATCCGAAAGTGAACTTTTTAATTGAAAATTTTATCAACTTCGACCATTTTTTTTTTAATTCTTTATTTATACGAAATATACCTTAGACTGTGTCGATGTTACACCGAAAGTTTCAAAATGGGATCTCCATTCGTTTACGAGATAGAGTTCTTTATGTTCAACAGTACGCGCTGAGCACTGCACTTAGCGCATGCGTAAGCCGGCTGTTTGGGGCCCGAATTAACAAAAAATACACTACTTACTAGTTTTAACTGAGTTTTTCATAAATTCATAACAGCTATTAATTGTTTAAAACAAAATACTCTTATCTGGAGGCACGGAAGTGCCCCCCGCCAAGACAGACAAGCGAAGCGAAAGGACACTACCTACCTTTTCCCGAAGCGCTTCGTCGTTTTTTTGAATCCTCATAACTTGGGTTTGGATTAACCAGATAAACAAAATTCGCAGGTTATAATGTCAATAGTGAACTTATTAAACATATTAAGTTTCAATTACATAGCTCTTATACTTAAGATTTTATTTATATCTAAAAAACCCCGATTTCGTCACTGACTCACTGATGATCATCAAAACTCATAGGGTACTCTGAAGTCCTAGAACGCTGGAATTTGGTATGTAAGCTTGTAGTACACAAACAAAAAAAATTATAAAACTTGGAAATTTGAAATAAAAAAAAAACATAAACAACTTACAAAAAGAAGTGAAATCCCACCAAAAATGTTTTTATTATATATTTGATAAATGTTCATAGTTGGTCAAATCTTTCGTAGTCCATAAAATCACAAATGAGTCTCATACAAGAAAAAAAAATGTATGCTTACATTCATGTCCTCATTGACTATAATTAACCAGAATATGAGCGTAATTCAGGATGTCACTTTTTTTCATATGTCCGTTTCACGTGAAATGCCCCATAGGATATATATTTTTTTAAATTGGGAACCCTGCGAAATTTCCAAAAGACCTTGCTTGAAACTGCAGAATGAAAATATAGTCATTTATATTTGCACACGCTAGTATTCCATTCTGTTCGTACGCCTACTTGAGGGCGCCAGGGTATTGCTTGCACCCGGGCGCTATATAGGCTAGAGCCGGCCCTGATTAGGGAACGATTAAAAATAGGTCAAGATAGCAATTTCTAAATCTACTATAAGTTTTAAAAATCACTTTAATACCGAGCGAAGCGTCTCCGTTTCAGCTTGGACAAAAATGCTTTCGTATGTATATCCAGGTCGCATTTCTCAACCGATTCTCCGTAAATTTTGTGAGCAGGTTCAATGATTTACAAATGGCTTTAATCCTTTTGTCCATATGAAAGACTTTTTAATTAAGTTGTTCTTATTTGATATTTTGTTGAATAAATGAATCCACGATAACTTTTTCAGCACTAGATACAGACTTAACCCCATAAAAACAAATGAAATACAATTAGGATGAAACTGCTCATTGTACTTTAAAAAAATCGTAGTAGATTTCAAAATATTTAGACTATATTTATTTACCGTTGAAGTCTCTGCTTATTAGAAACAGGTTATTATTAGATTTATTTTATTATTATTTGATTGTTTTGGTTTTAGACGAAAAAATGAAATAAAAATAATCGACACTTAGGCCATCTATGTAAGGTCGAAAGATTTAAAAAAAATTACATAAATTGCAAATATTAAAAATATGAGTTTTAAACATTAATTTAATTAAATTATGTAAATAATGATCATCAAATGCTATTTCCTTGCAATAAAGCTCAATAAAAAATAATTTAATAGCGTTTTGACTAAGAATTCATTTTCCATCAGTCCATACGATGTTGGTAGCGACATCTTTACGTGTGAATTCTACACTAATTATAAAATGTATGTGATTGACCAGACATGCTACTACTCTCTGCTCTACGGCTTTTTTCCTATTTTGTGCCAAATTTATCCGTTTAGCTGTTTATACATGATTAGTTTCAAACATCGATATCTTAAACTAACTTTCACATTTATAATATCAGTAAGATGCCATAATCTAAAAAGTTAGTAAACGATAACTAATAAATAAAATATATGACTTATTGCAAATAGACGGAAAATAATTATGTTACTTGCCATACCGTACCGAAAATCGTTCTTTCGTACATCGACTTACCGTATCGACTGTGTCATGCACTAGTGTAAATGTGAATTTTGTGTATGTAGTTCGTAAAGAAATTTCGTATTTGTTGTAATTAGAAAAGGAGAGCGTGCTATGCAAAAATAGTATAAATATATAGCACACAAATAATAATAGTAGTTTGCGTGAAGTATAAATACACATGATTCTGCATTCGTTGTAATAATTACGTAAAATAGATCTATGTGAGAGTGACATCCCCCCGCAAAAGTTGGTTGAACGTGATTTCATACTAATTTGTCTTGCTTCACGTCCAGAGGTTAAATCGTTCAAGACATTAGTATATTGGATGACAATTCAAGTACAGTCAACAAAAAGTACATTCACCAAAAAAAGCTTACATATTTTTTTTTTACCAGAACTTATTATTTCATTTGCAAGTGAGGAAATATAAACTCTAAAAATTTCCAAGGTTACCGGTCCAGTGGCGTGCATTGGTTTTCGGAGGAGGTAGGCAATCAAGTACTGGGAGAGTTTTATTGTATATTATCGGTGGTATTTTATCCAATAAAGATCGATCCACGTGCACTAGTGAAATGAAATGAATTATGTGTATCGTGATTTTACAAGTTGTCTCAAAAAGTTCGTGAAAAGTTTTAGTACAGTGACCACCATTTTACTAAAACACGACTGAACGGTGACTGATACATTATGTAAAAGTTAATGTGCGGACTATATGAAAGTGATATTATAAATAAAATGTATGCGACTGAAGGACTTTTTGACCATGGTCATGAACAAATATTTTAAAAAAAACTAGGGTTTCCAACCTTGGTTGAATCGATCGATTCGATCTTTTAAATCGTCTTTGGAGATACGGATCGATCTTAAGATCGCCACGAAATTAAAAGATAGGAAATCGATTTTAACAAGACCATAATATTCCATTTCGTATTTTCGAATCGATTATTTTTATGTTAAATATTAAAGTTTTTTTGAATAAATTAGCACAAGTTACTCTCTTTCTCTCTCATCAATGCCGAAATCGATGGGAGGCCGTCTAAATCGTTGTTTTTCTAAAAATCTCGACAGTGTAAGTTTAATCGAATAACGATATTCGTGTAATTATTATTAGTAACCTAATAAACAGTGCATTTTTAAAAATATTTTTTGCTACTAATTAACTAAGAAATATATTTTATATCATAATAAATTATAAATATTGATTTTCTAAGGATCGACCTTGTATATATATTTTTTTAATCGATATCAGTCACTTCGATTTGAATCTATCGATAATAATTTTTGTCAAAGTACGGTAACCCTATGCAATGCCAGCCAAACCATAAACAAAACAATACAAATAAATTGCGAAGTTATATTTGAGTTGCTCTAACGTTGGTAAACTGTAGTTTTTTCAATCTGGCTGGGTTACTAGTGTCACAACAGAGTAGGTATGGTTACTTTTGGTCCATAAATCGCGAATGTCAAATGTCAGTGTGCTACGCATAGTAAACACGTGATTTATGCTTTCGTCGTATTATCCTATAGAAGTGTGTGTGCGTGTATGCATATGCCGAAATCGTTTTAGTGTGCGTGAATTTGTTACACGAACTCGCGAGTGCCTGCGCGACAAAGTTTGAAATTTTGTATTGAATGTTAGGTTAGAATTTGTATTTAAAATGATTATGT
Source organism: Polyploca ridens (assembly GCA_951394255.1). Lineage (NCBI taxonomy): Eukaryota > Metazoa > Arthropoda > Insecta > Lepidoptera > Drepanidae > Polyploca > Polyploca ridens. The sequence continues at coordinate 2,000,617 of OX596250.1, read as the reverse complement.
AGTTTAATTGAATCAATATATCATATTATTGAATCTTATGAGGTAAGCATTGCTTATTTGCCTATATGGAATGCACGCCACTGGTTAACCGCTTACCATCAGGCGCACAGTATACTGCTTTGCTACTTTAGTACCATAAAAAAGGTATAAACAAGAAAAAAGAATCAAATAACCTGCAAACATTATCCACATTTCTACAACACAAAAGATAGTCGATAGATACACAAATGCCAGATGCACACACCCGATGCAATCTTGCTTTGAAGACGATTCGATATCGAAAATTTAATATGACGCATCGGCAAGGTCCAGATTCGATTCCCCGGCGGTGTAATCTTGTTTCACGGTGCTGGTTTGTGGGGGCTGTGCGTTATAAAGCGATTTGTCCGTTTCCCGAACGTAATTTGGGATGATATCGGATTAAGGATATCTGTTAATAGGGTATCGATATCGGTATCGATAACGGTAACGCTATGCAAATTTACGTAATGGATTTCTAGCTTGTGTAGAGATTTTGACCGGTATGCTATTAATTTTAATACTTTACGTAGTATTTTTATAAAGAAGTAAATTATACTGTTTATTCTTTCAAAGAGCAGCTCAGCATGGCTCAGCGTTGCACAGTCCTGTTTTGTTCCGAAATAATTGAACTGTTTTACAAAAAACTTAAACCGACTTCAAAGTACACTAAGAAGTAATCAAATCTGATGTGACCAAACGGAAAGTGTATCCTTCCAAACAAAAAAATAATGTTCCAAATCGGTTAATAAATGACGGAGTTATGAGGTAACAAACATAAAAAAAATACAAAAAATAATTGGACTGTTTTACAAAAAACTTAAACCGACTTCAAAGTACACTAAGAAGTAATCAAATCCTGATCTGATGACAATGGGACCAAACGGGAAGTGTACCCTTTCAAATAAAAAAAGAATTTTCCAAATCGGTTAATATATGACGAAGTTATGAGGTAACAAACATAAAAAAATACATTCGAATTGAGAACCTCCTCCTTTTTTTGAAGTCGGTTAAAAATACAACTGAATTGAGATCCTCCTCCTTTTTTGAAGTCGGTTAAAAAAAGGAGGATATACCTACGTTTCCAAAAGACAAAACTCACCTAAAACAGTTGGTAGCGATTCGTAGGGATGTATGTCATTATATTAATATGATATATCATAATCAACAACGGCTCAATCTTTACAACAATCATGGATTTAGTGAAAATCCGCAATGAAAAGCTCGCAAACAGTTTCAGGAAGCTTTCAAGTGCTAGGGTGACATTTAAACCTTAATTAATTGACCATTACTTATTCACTATCCAATTAAAACGAAACTAGTTCAACCACTTTAGGCACACAGAACACAAAACCAAATAGATTTGCTATGCCTACTCTAAATCCCTTTCAAACAAATCCAGACAATCGAGCAAAAAGCCTGAAACACAAAAAGTACACAACCAAAGGCTTTGATGTAAAGATTTGCAATGTAAATTCCGGACAGTGCCCGGACAGTGTCGGACAATCCATTAGCGTAATGGATGTCCGGACGTGTAACGTCTAATGAAAGACAGAATCAACTTTGGTATCAATTGATTCTTTGTACTGTGAAATAAAGTGCAACACTTAGAGTTATCATGATTTTTAGACGCTTTCTCATACCTTGAAAATTATAGTTTAATAGCTATTCGAAGTCAAAGTCAAAGCCATTTTTTTTAGAGACGAAAACTAGGACAAATTCTCTTTCCCTGTGAATTGAGAAAATCGCAGGGCAGTCTTATATCTACCACAGCGTTTCCCATTAGCCGGGTCGCGACCCGGTACCGGGCCATCAAAATAAAATATCGGGTCGCAACATTCCCGCCTTGTTTAAAAATAATACCTGCTATCGGTCGACGCATATCTTATAAATGTGAAGCTGGGTTTTCAATACTAGTTTCGCTTAAAAATAAGTATAGAAACCGACTTGAAGTGGAACCAGACCTTAGGATAAAACTTTCGTCATTTTCCGCGAACTTGGATTCTTTGGTAAAAAATAAGCAGCAGCTCCATACTTCGCACTAAAATGTAGTGACTAAATAGGCGATACCAAAATTAAAACATTTTACTATAAATAAATGTGTATTATTTTACCTAATGGAACTAGCTTGGGTTTAAAAGTATTAAGTGGGTCATGAAGAGGTAGTGTGAAAATTACCGGGCCATGGCAGAACAATGTTTGGGAAACACTGATCTACTCCATACCACAGTACTGTGTCAACAGTACTAAATGTTAAAATACATAAAATGTCATCTGTTGGTGAAACGGAGCCGCCCACTGACACCCTTGAATATTATGGAATCGGTTGAAAAAACGTTTTTAAAAAAACTTGTCGTGTCGGAACTAACATGTGAGGAAAGGGTTCATATATAGGTAGATGCCATCTCATTCATTAGCAAAAAAGATGTAATTTTTTTATTAATTTGATTTTAGATGAAAAAAAACAGTTAGTTTCTCATCTTGTTGGAAATCTCATATCATCACACTAAAAAAAGTTTCTCATAAGTTTGGATGTTTGTATTTTTTTAATGTTTGTGGCTCTACGTATCAACGGCTGAACGGATTTCGATGAAATTTGGCATATAGATAGAATATATTCTGGATAAATACATAGGATATTTTTTATCTCGGGAGAGCAATAGATCCCTTGGGAACGCAGGTGAAACCGCGGTGCGGAATCTAGTTGCGTATAATTTTTCAAACTCTACTTCTGATATTGGCAGGATTACTTAGCAGGTAATTTGTTTATTTGAATGTAATATAAGATCAGACCCATCTTTGACGATTTATGTACGGCGGAAACCCTTCGGGAAATTCGATGCATTATCGATCATAAACTAGTGTTGTGCGTATAAACTTTTGCATATAAACTATCGATACATTATAGTTAGGAAGCATATCATATAATTGCTTTCTACTGTTTTCTTTATCAATAAGTTAATTGTTAACTGATAATCTCTGATAAAATATTTTTTATTGAAATAAATGACTGATAATGAAAAACAATAGACATGTTTTTGAAATACAAACTAGCTGTTATCCGCGATTTCTCTCACATTCCCGGGATAAAAAGCTATGTCATAGACTACTTGCATGCCTATATTCGCATTTATAATGTTATTAAAGATAAATATACTGAAAACAAGTACTAATATAAAAAAATAATTTTTAATACAAGCTTTTTATGGTAACTACTTTTTGTTATCTGTATTTGCATTGTCATCCAATATACTAATGTATACCAAATTTTATCTCAATGGGAAACAGAGAAGTGGGTCAAATTTAACTTACAAGATTCGATTACAGACACCGGACAGGTGAAACTAAATTAAAGCTTGTAAGAAAGTACGACACTGCTTGGCATGATGACAACACAATTCATCGTAAAACCCTGCAACAATTATCGATACATTTTCCCATCACTAAAGTAACCACATCCTGGCGGATGGGATTACAGCACACCTCTGTAGCGCGGATACCTGAGGATATTGTGAAGGGATTCAGATATTTCATTTCATATACGCTCTGAGATTACCATCAGCTTTGACTGAACTCGGCAAGGATTTACTTTAAGGAAATTCAAGCGAGAAAAATTAGAAAAACTAATTTAAAAGTAGAAGATTTTTATAAATATTTATTGAAAATTGGGGAATTTGATTGGTTATAAAAATATTATGGCAATTATTTGTGCTGTCTTCCGCACAGGGGCCCAAGTCTGCTATTAAAATTATTTTCCCATGAACTGATTTTACAATTTCGGTTCTAATTCTATAGCGTTAAAAGCCATTACCAATTTGACGGGCCAGTTGGCGCAGTTGGTTAAGATTCACCTTACGTGCCGCAGGTCGTGGGTTCGACTCCCACCAAGGACATACATTTGTGTGCATGAACATTATCTGTATGTCCTGAGTCTCGGTGTAATTATGTATATTAAGTATGTATTTACAAACAAAAAGTAGTATATGTATTATATAAGTTATCTGGTTTCCATAGTACAAGCTCTGCTTAGTTTGGGATCTGATGGCCGTGTGTGAGGAATGTCCCAGGATATTTAGTAGACAACGCGCACATTGGCTCAATGGGAAAAGAGTTGTGATGGGATCGTGTCAGAACTTGGACTTGGCCCTGTGTAGTTTTACCCACTATTCCTACCATAAAAACAATTAAAAGATACCATAGGGCGGTTGTAGGATGTTACATGATTGTAGTACCCGACAGGCGTCTTTCCATCTTCTAATTAAAAATCCTCAAAAGACTCTAGTCTTGTAAAAGAGTCTAGGGTGTCTTTGTGCCAATTTTCACCTAGATCCGTCCAGTAATTCCTGAACTGGCTCCCCAGTCCAGCTGTTGGAACACACCGTTAGGTATTTAGCGTCTGGTTTATAATTAGAAGATGGAAAGACGCCTGTCGGGTACAATGTAATATCCTACATCCGTCCTATGGTATATTGTCTCTGTTGGTTGTTTATTTTTTCTACAACTTTGTTCTTAGAATCGATGTTAATGGTAAATTCAATTTAATGTTTTTTTTTCTTTACAATGAGTTAGGTATCTACTTAGTTTTTGTTACGATTTTTAAGTTGTTTATATATTGTTTGTATTTAGACTTAATTAATAATCTGTGGTTAACGGTGTTGGTGTCACAATTAATTATAATCTTATTTTATCTTTCTAATTATCCATTGTGAGACTGTTTGTTGAACCACAATAAATAAAAAACAAAAAAAAGTTGTACGTTACAGCATTCGAATCTGCGACGCTAGTTATCCTAAACTAGCTGTCCCCTGCGGTTTCACTCGCATTCCCGGGTTAAAAGTCTATCTCCTCATAAATCTGGCTATCATATACAAAAATATTTTTTCGAATGCGACTGGTAGTTCATAGATGTTCGTTTAAACAAACAAAAAAAACTCTTCCGCTTTATTATATTCGTATAGATGACATATTTTTTGTACCCTAATATGTATTGCCTGTGGTTTACACTAAGTAACTTTGACTTTATGATTCTGTGAAGGTCAATATCCGAACCGGTGGTAAATTCAGTAAATTTGACCTTCATAAGCCTTCTGGGGCCTAAATTGAATAAATGGCTTGAACTTAACATATATACATTTCATAATCAGCTAAAACCTCTCTCGTAAATTAATTTAAAAGTTCCACATACCCAAATTGCGGTTCGCACGGAACGCCTAATGTACCAATCTCAAAATGTCTTGCAAACTTCTAATAAGCAACCATTACCGAAATTAAAGCATCAATCTCTGCGAACCCTCCATACCACTCGTCGAAGGTTCACGCATGCTCTCGTGGGTGGACAAAGATTATTAATCAGAGGGCACTGAAATAATCCTTAAAATATTTATGCAGTTCCATATGCAAAAAAAATTACGCGGTATTATAGAAATACTCTGCCGCGAGTGGTCTTTTGTGCTCTATTTACTTTTTAGGGTTCAGGGGTAAAACAAGGTTATACTACTTAAATAGCAAACAAGCATACGGCCCGCCTGATGGTAAGCAGCTACCGTAGCCTATAGACGCTTGCAACACCAGGGAAGTTACGCGTTGCCGACCCTGCAGAAATCTCTTCACAACCTTGTCTTTTGTCCCGTTTTGACGTCGGATGTCAAAGAAAGATAAAAGTCAAATAAGGTTATTTTTACCTTGTTTTAAGAGCTTGTGGTTCGCCCTCTGTAACCGAAGGGTGCCAATGGGACCCTATTACTAAGCCTTTTTTTGATTTTGTTCGATTAATGATTAATAAATAAATAAAAATTAAATAAATAAATAAGCCTCCGTTGTCCGTTTGAATCTGCGTTAAAAAATATGACAAAATAGCACGGTTGTAAGGGCTTGTTCATGCTAACTCGCTGGTACGGTAGCGGGCGCGGTCAAGAAATATCAAACACATAGCATATCCAAGCCAAGATCACCGCACCGCCACCCCCACGCCCGCGTGTTCTACGTGAACAAGCCCTAAGGTACTTTTTAGTAGCTACTTGTCTGGCTATCACCCTCAAGAAAAAATCTACCAACAAACACCCTACTGGTGTGTTCGGCTACTGCACTTGAGAGCTAGTTCCTGGATTTGTGTGATTACCAGCTTCGGCCACAATTTATTCCAAGGTAAAAAAAAAACATCAAACTATGAAACTATATTTGAATATAGAAATTATTTCTCTCAGGTGAACCATAGTCTGGACTTTTTGGCGGGAACTTGCAGAGTGACGTTGCGTATTCATTTTTATTTTCTCCAATAAAGATCAATCCATGTGCACCAGTGAAGTGAAATGAAATGAATCATGTGTATCGTGACTTTACAAGTTGTCTCAAGAAGTCCGTGAAAAGTTTGAGTACAACCACCATTGTACTAAAACTTTTATGGACGGTGACTGACTGAGGACTATGTGAAAGTGATTTATTGTGACTAGAACTAAAAATATAACTGGAAAATGGCAAAATACACAAGCCGTGTGACGCCAACATATCATAAAAAATAATTGGACTGTTTTACAAAAACCTTAAACCGACTTCAAAGTACACTAAGAAGTAATCAAATCCTGATCTGATGACAATGGGACCAAACGGGAAGCGTACCCTTTCAAATAAAAAAAGAATTTTCCAAATCGGTTCATAAATGACGGAGTTATGAGGTAACAAACATAAAAAAAAAAATACATTCGAATTGAGAACCTCCTCCTTTTTTTGAAGTCGGTTAAAAACAGTCTGCGTACACTATTAGTAATACCTGCAGTGTGTATGTAATCTATGACGCAGGTAGAATTTCAAAGCGGTCGCGATATAAATTACTGAGGAAGGCTATAAAGGCTGTTGGGTGGCGGTGTCGCGTCGTGTTGTGAGGGACAAGGTTGACAATTATGTTCAAGGTATACCTTACAATATACTATAGTTCCATTATAAAAAAATATTATCCTATTTTTTATACAATAAGGTTAGTAATTTAACTAATCAACGAATGTTAAGCTTTAAAATAGAAAATCAGCGCAATACATAGCTTAAAGAATTATCATAGTCAATTTACATTTTTATTTGTTATCTGGTTTATACAGGTCGTTGTTTTGGTCAGCGACGAGCGACTCAGGGTCGATAATATAAATGACACTGGTGCTAAAAAATATATAAATAAATACTTTACTTAAAAATTTGAAAATCATGTAATAAGCTAAAGTGTAGACATAATACTCAACGGGAGTACGAGGGAGTAAAGGGGTGGGGCGATGGCGGCTTGCGCCTAGCTCTAGTCTGTGCACGTGCCTAGTAACCATACTTTGCGGTAATTTTATTTCAAATTGAATAAGGTATTTCTCAACATATTTACAGTATTTAATGGAATTAAGTCCATTTTTGGGGAATATATATTTTGTACTACCGCTCCTGGGTCGCTTGTCGCCGACCAAAACAACACCTGTATGTTGCTTGGGAATGATTTAAGAGACTAACGTAATGACAAAAAGCTAGTTGGGGTTCCGAAGCAAAAAGGTATAAAAAGAACTCTTTCATCCCTCCGTGTCACAGCTGTATATTTCAGTAACCAATATTGCTGTAGAATTGAGATTTGGAATAGTTTTAAATGTTGATTACCAAATCTGATTGCAAATAAAAAAAATGGAAAAGGGGCCGAAATGGGGGACAGAATTTTCAAAGTAGGGCTACAAACACAAATGGGGTATCATATGAAAGAAATTTGTACATTCCAAACCGGTTACTATTTTCTATTGAGCAGTGTTTGACTTATGATGAAAAATAAATATGAAATACCGCCTAGTGTTAGTAGTTCATAAGTTGGCATGTGTTTTGTTTTTAATTTATTATTATTATTACAGACTACATACAACATAAGGTAGGTAATATTATGGCCTTTGTGCGAAATGTTCTACGTCCTAGACCGCCTTGATCGCTGTGTGCAATGATCAAAAGCGCCTCATATATAACAGTGAACTCTGACTGCAGAATTCCGACCGCAGAACTCTAGAAGGCTCGCTGTGGCGGCACCTTTAAGAGAGGTAGAGCATAGCGTTTATTCGCTCAAAGAGCAGCTCGACTGGGGAAGTACCTCCACCTTACAGAATACCGCAGCCAAATAACTTTATGTTGTGTAAAGTTGTGTTCCTGCGCGTGAGTAAGGTTGCCAGAGCTCATCGGGGAGGGGGGAAAGGTCGGTAACGCGTCAGCGATACTTCGTGTGTTGCAAGCGTCTATATAGCTACGGTAACCGCTGACCATCAGGCGGGCCGTATGCTTGTTTACCGACTTAGTCGTATAAAAAAAAACTTAAAATTTGTTAAATATCAACAATGTTGTTTAGGCCAAAATACCTATATTAATATCTATAGTAAAACCTACTCATATTGAGTATCAATGACGGGCCTCTGCTTCCCGATTCCTCTCCTTTTCCCACCTCATATGTGTAAGCGAGAGGGGAGCTTCTGGAATATTCTACATGCTTCGGCGACGAATGACAAAACGCGCGCGTCTCGCAACACCGCAAGAGACAGTACGATATCTAACACCGCCGAGAACGGAAGTAATTTAGGGCACCGCGCAAATAGTTCGAAAACCTTGAACTTTATAATGTGTGAACCTGTGGTGTGAACTTAATAACAGTAAAAATTAGTGATTTGTGAAGTGGTGGTGCTCATAATCATTGGATTGTCATAGGAGTTCCTGGTAAGTCCTTACCTTTATCTTCGGAGGCTCCTCGTTTTCCATATTGATATTTGCACACAAAAACCCACCATTTTTTCTGGTCCTTCGAGCCGGATTCATTTTGAGTCAGCCATTACAGCAATTTAATTTCATATCAAATCACGTATAATTTCCCGCTTTCTATAGGTTTTATGCCTCTAAATAGGTATATACCTCATAATACGCAAGTCTTATACCTCATAAATAGGTTTTAGACTATATAAATACGATATTTCGTACTCCCGCCATTTTTACCACGCCAATCGTGATAAAAAGTAGTTAGGTATTCAATACCGCCGCCGCTCCTCCATATTTTTAGGACTTAGATTTTATAGGTACCGATTCGTATCTTATTATACGAAATCATATGGTGTACTAATAACCGCAATACGTACTTACTATTTGTACTATTACTACGCATATAATTGCATTCTATGAGCCTTGTCTGTCGACTTGAAATAAACTTTCATACCTATATAGGTAGGTGCCTAAACTGTTGGATATACCTACCTACTTACCTACGTCATTTTACTTTAATTAGGTAATTTTGCAATTTATTATTACGCAATCTTTCACAATGGAAGCTATTGAAACTAAAATTAAAATATTGGAAGCTAAAAATGAAGCTATTTTTGAACAATTATCGTTCTTATATGATTCTTCTAAGAATATTTCCACGTCCGCGAGTGCAGACCTTCGTTCCTCAGAGACATTCATGGCGGACACTGAAATTATTAGTACAATTCGTCATGAATTTAGTGCCAATTTAGATACAATTAACGCGTTAAATATGCAACTTGATCCAGAATATAAGATTGATTATAAAAAAATGATTTCCTTTGATACAGTGTACACCCGAATAGAAAGGGTTCGTTCTCTTATCGTCAGTAAGACAAATATTACGTCGAATGTGTCCGCGCAGAATACTATTCCGTCCCAATATAAAGGTCGTATCAAACTACCACCAATTCAAATTCCGTCATTTGATGGAAAAATAGAAAATTGGCCCGTCTTCTTTGAATCTTTTAAATCTAATATACATTCAAATCCTGATCTTTCGAATTCTCAAAGAGTACAATATCTTGTAGGTAAATTAACAGGAAATGCTTTAAAAATCACGGCAGGTATTATACCGTCCGGTGATAATTATAATTCTATTTGGGACAGCTTAGTTCAAAAATATCAAGATAAAAGAGCATTAGGCTCACACTACATGTCTAATTTATTCAATATTAAACCCGCATTAAATAATTCCGCGTCTTTAAATACGTTCATTGAAACTTTCCACGCTTCTGTATCTGCTTTGGAACAGTTGGGTATTGAAGATATGAAAGATTTTATCTTACTTTCTTTAGCTTTAAAGAAGTTAGATCCCGCAACCGCTAATTCCTTTGAAATGTTTATGAGGAATAAAGAAATTCCTTCTTATAAGGATTTTGTTGATTTTATTAAATCGCAAGTAAAAATATTAGACCGCACTTCTACGCCAATTGCTGGCTCCGCGCGAACCGCCCCAGTCGGTAGCAACCTTAATAATCCGCCCGCTTCTCGGTCTCAACCGCGTAATTCAAATACAGTCCACCATGCTTTCCTTGCACGCGATAATAATAATAAAAGCACTTGCTTATTTTGTAATAAATCTGATCATTATCAGATTTTTAATTGTTCATCTTTTAAAGCACTTAATACTAAAGATCGTTTAGATTTTGTTAAATCTAAAAAAGGCTGTGTAAACTGCCTCAGCCTTACGCATACTGCTTCTCAGTGTAAGTCGTTGTATAGTTGTAAAACTTGTAATAAACACCATCATTCTCTTTTGCATTTGGATAGTAATTCACAATCGCAACAAATAGTTTCCGACTCGCGTCCCTCTCACTCGACGCGTCTTGATAACAGCGATAACCGCATCGCGCAGGACGCGCAGCCGGCCCGCGCCGCGCCGCGACCGCTCCCGTGCGCAGCCTCGCCCGCGCATCCGACCGCGTCTCCTTCTAACGCTACGGACGCTCCGCAACCGGTGTCGCTATGCACCCGAGCGCGAGTTGATAAGAATAATGATAACGAACGCGATTCTTTTAATAAATTAAATCCTTCCCATACTACTGTACTTTTATCAACCGCTCAAGTTTATGCGTCTAATAAGGACAATAAATATATTTCAGTTAGATGTTTAATAGATAACGCGTCTCAAAACAACATAATTACAACTGCCTGTTGTAAACAACTAAATTTAAATATAATACCGCTTAGCAATTCGTTTATAAAGGGTGTAGGATCCACTTCGCGTCCTATTCACGGCTACGTTCAACTTAAAATAACCGCGAAAAATAAAAAATATTTTTATAATATTACCGCTCTTGTCGTTGATTGCATTACTGACAAGTTACCGACTGAATATGTTGAAACCTCTATAGTGCAACATTTAGGTAACTTACCGCTCGCTGACCCTCTGTGGCACATTCCCGGAGAGGTCGAAGTAGTTCTCGGGGCACAATTGTTCCCATTTTTATTATTAGGTCAAAAAATTATTGCACCTCCCGCTCCTTCTGCCCTTGAAACCGTGTTCGGTTATATTCTTATGGGCGACGTTCCCGCTAACTCTAATATTAATAAAAATACATCCACTTATTTTAATACCGCGACTTTTTTCATTTCTGGTCCCAATGACCTTACTATTTCTTTAGATGATTCCCTACTTAAGTTTTGGGAGCTCGAAGAAATTCCCGCGCAAAAATTTATGAGCTCGGCCGAAAAGGAGTGTGAACAGCTGTTCTCTCGTAACTTCTCACGGGACTCCGCAGGCAGATATTGCACCGCGTTACCTTTTCGTGAAGATCCTGACGTGTTAGGTGATTCCCGTTCCGTTGCTCACCGCCGTTTACTTGCTTTGGAGCGTACCAAGCTACGCGATCCACAGCTACGCGCTAGTTATAATGAGACTTATAGTGCTCGAACCGCTATTGATAATATATTCGCATTCTCCGATTCTAAAATTACTCTGTCATGGATACATTCATCTCCACATAGATGGAATGTTTTCGTTAGTAACCGCATTGCTAAATGTCAAGAAAATCTTGACCCAAAACATTTCTACCACGTTAGTGGTATAGAAAATCCTAGCGACTGTCTCTCTAGAGGTATTTTACCTGAGCAGCTAGTGTCACATCACTTATGGTGGCACGGCCCGAAATGGTTAAAAGATCCAGTTTCAGAATGGCCTATCACTCCATTTAGTCCCGAATGCTGTGAGGACCTACCTGAATTTAATAGTAAAACGCTTGTTACTTGTACCGCGTCCGCTTCTGTTGAGCCTAATTTAATTTACGAGCTTGCTCTGAAATACTCATCATGGAATAAAATATTACGTATAATAGTATACATACTTAGATTTTCTCGCATAATTTCTCGTGATCAAGGTCACAGCCGCATCACAGCTTCTGAGCTAAATAAAGCTGAAGTCTATTTAATACGCTCTGTACAACAAGTTCATTTTCAAAATTTATTTAATAATATTCAAAACGTTAAAGTATCTTCCCCGCTTAAAAAACTTGACCTCTTTATAGATCAAGATAAAATTATTAGAATTGGAGGTAGACTTTCAAATGCAAATCTTCCGTATGAAGCTCAGCATCCCGCTCTTTTACCTAAACATGACCACGTTACTCATCTTATTATAGACTATTTGCACCGTGCTCATTGCCATACTGGTGCCAATCTTCTGAGCTCACTGTTGCGCCAGAAGTATTGGATACTGTCCGCTAGAAGTGTAATTAGACACAGAGTACATTCATGTAACTTCTGTTTTAAAAATTCCCCTTCATTTCTCAGCCCAAAAATGGCTGATTTACCCTCTTGCCGCGTTCAGGAGACCAAAGCGTTTGTGCATACGGGCGTTGACTATGCTGGACCCATTAAAATAACATTATGTAGACGCAGAGGTCAAAAGAGCCAAAAGGCATATATTTGTTTGTTTATATGCTTAGTAACCAAAGCTGTACACATCGAATTGGCAACTGATGTGTCATCAGATACTTTTATTTCCGCTTTTAAGCGATTCATTTCCCGTCGAGGACCTGTTTCTTTTCTTTACTCCGATAACGGAACTAACTTTGTCGGAGCTAAAGCTCAATTACAAGAACTACTTACCGATCAGTACCGCATTGAATGGAAAATGATTCCACCCCGCGCCCCACATTTCGGAGGATTGTGGGAATCTAATATAAAATCGATTAAAACTCATTTATACCGTGTTATCGGTTCGCAGCTCCTCACATATGAAGAGCTCCTCACTGTTCTTACCCAAATTGAAACAGTCTTAAATTCTAGACCGCTTTGCATTTTATCTGAGGATCCCTACCCGGAGCCTCTTACTCCCGCTCACTTTATAATGGCTTCACCATTGACTTCATTGCCGCTTCAGAATGTGTCCGAGGAAACCATATCTTTACGTTGTCGGAAACAATTATTAGATCAGATGGTGTGTAGCTATTGGAAAAGATGGCGTATAGAATATTTACATAATCTTCAAGTTAGACAGAAATGGCTCATTGATAAAGATAACATTAAGATTGGTACTGTGGTTCTTATACATCAAGATGATATTCCCCCTTTACGTTGGCCGTTGGGCATAATATCACAAGTTTATCCTGGCAAGGATGGAAATATCCGCGTCGCTTTAGTAAAAACTTCAAATGGATCATTCAAAAGACCCATTGTCAAGTTATGTCCATTACCCTCACAATAAAAATTAATCATACCGCATCTTATATTCAGTATTTTAGTAATTATTATAATCTGTAATTAGTTCTTATAATTAATTATTTTTTCTTTCTTTTGAGAACACTACGTATTCTCAAGGCGGCGGAGGATGTTTAGGCCAAAATACCTATATTAATATCTATAGTAAAACCTACTCATATTGAGTATCAATGACGGGCCTCTGCTTCCCGATTCCTCTCCTTTTCCCACCTCATATGTGTAAGCGAGAGGGGAGCTTCTGGAATATTCTACATGCTTCGGCGACGAATGACAAAACGCGCGCGTCTCGCAACACCGCAAGAGACAGTACGATATCTAACACCGCCGAGAACGGAAGTAATTTAGGGCACCGCGCAAATAGTTCGAAAACCTTGAACTTTATAATGTGTGAACCTGTGGTGTGAACTTAATAACAGTAAAAATTAGTGATTTGTGAAGTGGTGGTGCTCATAATCATTGGATTGTCATAGGAGTTCCTGGTAAGTCCTTACCTTTATCTTCGGAGGCTCCTCGTTTTCCATATTGATATTTGCACACAAAAACCCACCAAATGTATTTTCAGCCTTTTGTTCTTCCAAATAAAATACAAACGTGAAAACGTTCAAAAGCAACCGTCATTGTTGAGATTACGCTCGGATACGCTGAGTGACGTAATCGGGTCGCTTTGTGACTGCTCTTGTCTATGGCTTGTCAAATTTGGGCGGGAAAACAATAACAATGGCGACGTTCGTAAAATTTTGATAACCTCAACTGTCAAGTTAAAATGCTTTTAAATAACAATAAATTTTGTGTTTGCTTTTAGCTTGTATTTAAACAAAGATAGAAACGTACAGTAGCACCCAACTGATATGGCTTACCGATGTACCTGCGCAGGAGATACTTTTTGTACAGTTTCTAAGCGCGGGAAACCGCTATTGGTCGGCAGCTGCCGCCATGTTAGCGCGCGCCGTGCGGAGGGGCATGACTTGCGAGTGAGATGGAACTAATAGCTGCAGTGTATTATGAATCTTATAGAAGTGATCTAAGGTTGATTGTAAGAAGATTCACGACGCGCCATATCAGTTGGGTAATACTGTAAATAGCTCAAGACTATGACGTCATAGGTACTCAAATAAATGACAAGTTCTAACATTAGCAGGTCCACTTAAATATGTGTAAAGATTGATACTAGAAGTCAGTTAATTCAAGCTACGACATTGCTACGATGTGCTACGAAGTGCTACGATGTCTACAGAAAATCAGTCTATAAATTAATCATGATGATTTGCATCAATCAGAAAATGGTGCCGATTCTGTTGTAAATCGCACTAAACTAATTTTAGTCGCATCACATCTCTTTCTTACAAACATTATTGAAAAAGGATAGAGCATATTTAAAGCAGTCAAATTAGTCTTTGCCGTCTTCATTTGCGAGTATTTAGACGTAACCGCGATAGATAGCGACTTTAAATTGAAAACAAGCATTGGACTAATTTGACAGGACTAAATTTCTTACATTCTTTTCTTATGTCCTTTGTGAGAAAGAGACATAGTAGTGAGATGAAATTAGTTTAGTTGTAAACAACAGAATCAGCACCATTACCACACTGAATAATAAATTGACACTAAATATTATTTAGTTCTGCTATTATTATGCTAATTAACATAATATCGCCATTAATTAATAACAACAACAACTACGAAAAGAATCGATGAGCCGTATCCTATCAAGTCTCATTTCCAATCTGATTTATTGTTATTCGAAGTTCGAAAACAATAGTAGTCACTATTATAACGAAATTTGGATATGCATTTTGTTACCTGCAATTTATTTTAAAAGCTTCAAAGCATAATTTTTATCCCCTTATTACAAAACATCGTTGAACAAACCCAGGATTTAAAATAGCTTCGTCTCTTTTTGTTATATGGCATTAGAAAGTGACTGGTTTTACTAAACTAGCTATTTGCAATAAGGGGGTTAGTGTCTGTCTATAGATATCAAATAAATGACAGTCTGTGTAAATGAACGAAGATAAGTACTCACGGCAGTATAATTTTTTTAATCCTTTTTTATTGTGTCTTTTTAAACAATTTGTTTCTCTGTTGCATGCATCTAGCAAGCGGCTTTATTTTTCAAGTCAGAATGTATGTGTGTGAATCCAAAAACGTATTTTTTGAAGTAATAACATTTTAAAATTGTCACATTAAATTACGTCACGTCGCGTCGCCTAAAGGGATATGTCAAATTATTTTGCAACAATGTGTACTGTGGAAAATTTGCTTATGCTTGTCACACACTGGTACAACGTTTATTAAGGACTTTTTGGCGGAAACTTGCAGAGTGACGTTGCGTATTCATTTTTATTTTCAAAAATTATTTTGAGTTTTATTGCATATTATCGGTGGTATTTTATCCAATAAAGATCAATACATGTGCACCAGTGATGTGAAATGAAATGAATTGTGTGTATCGTGACTTTACAAGTTGTCTCAAAAAGTCCTTGAAAAGTGTTAGTACAATGACCACCATTTTACTAAAACATGACTGGACGGTGACTGATCATACGGAATATGTGAAAGTTTATGTGCGACTATATTAAAATGATATTATAAATAAAATGTATGCGACTGAAGGACTTTGTATCCATGGTCATGAACAAATTAACAAAAAAAAACGTTTATTAGGATACACCACAATTCACCTATTGCGATATTAAGTACTATCTATTAAATATCTTCTGTTCTGAGGCTCGAATGTGCAAATTTAAAAACGCTCAGAAAAACTTTGCGTCTTTGTATTTCCAGCTTCAAAGTTTACCGAACCAGTGTATCGGAGCGTACACGTCAGTGCAAATAAAACTGCACGCGGCCACGAGTACTAGTTAAAATTTCACGAGCCACTCGATCGACGCTCGATGCACCACTGTGATCCACACGTCGATTACGTAACTTTGCTGCTATCTGTTTCTATTTGAAACAGCCTTTTGATAAAAATATGACTAAACAAGCGGCAGGCACTGACCGTATTTTGAGGTATTTTGGACGTGAAGATATGCCATAGCTTCCCGAATGCTGCCCAGCCGAGTTGGATTCTTCGATTGACCTCTTTGTCGAAGTTGGGCCTACCTAGAAGTAGTGAGGTGGTGACAGTGTCGTCTACTGCTGCTGCATGCGTTCCACTTCCAACCGGCACCTTTAAATAGAAACAGATAGCAGTAAAGTAACGTAATAGGGACTGTACCCCGACGACTGCGTGTAAATATTCAGACCCAATGCCCATTGTTTTGGTTAGAACCTTTTTTTTATTAATGAAATGTGTCTATTGGAAAATTTTATGTTATACTGTATGTCGACGCAAGTCTTATGAAAATTCGTTATAAATTGTTAACCATTTTATTTTAATGCTAGATTATTAATTTATTTATTTTCTCTCGTTCTAAATCATTATAGATTTTGTTTTCATTCTAACTTTACTTAAAAATGCAAATGCAAAATGCATAAAAATGATGACAGTTGATTTATTACATTCTAACTTTACTTAAAAATGCAAATGCAAAATGCATAAAAATGATGACAGTTGATTTGATTGGTTATTGTAAATCTAAATTGTTTTGCCCTATAAAGTGACTGTTAATTTTTAAGTTGATTTATGAATAGCTTTTGATTAGTTTCTAGAATTTTTGGACATCGAATAAAACATGAGAAATATTTTGCCATTAAAACGGCAAACGTTAAGGTTTGTTGTTTTAAGGGGCATTAAAATGCCAAAATATTTTTAAATAAGTTCCTAATTAGATAATGAATTATGATTCCAGTTAATTATTATTTTCTGGGGGCACGGGAGTGCCCCCCCGCCAAGACAGCCAAGCGAAGCGCAAGGGCACTACCTACCTTTTCTCGAAGCGCTTCGTCGTTTTTTTGAAGCCTCATAACTTGGGGTTGGTTTATACCAGATAAACAAAATTCTCGGGACATGATGTCAATAGTGAACTTATTAAACATATTAAATTTCAATAACATAGCTCTTATACTTTAGATTTTATTGATACCTAAAAAACCCCGATTTCGTCACTGACTCACTGATGATCATCAAAACTCATAGGGTACTTCCGGAAGTCCTAGAAAGCTGAAATTTGGTATTTAAGCTTGTATTAGTACACAATCAACAAAAAAATTATAAAACATGGAAATTAAAAAAAAAAAATACATTCTCAACTTACAAAAAGAAGTGAAATCCCACCAAAAACATTTTTATGTAAAATGTTGCCGCCAAGACATATAGCTTGCACTGTCAAAAAGTTATCAGATCTCATGTAAAGCCAAGCTTATAACTCTACTTGCCCTTACTCTACAAGCCCTAACTTCACAAACTCTACACACCGTAGTCAAAATATGTGGCTTGGCCGTTTCACTACTACGAGAACTATTCTATAACAAAAAAGTTACAGTGAATACATTTTTCACCTTACTCCCATGTGACAGTAGCGAAACGGCCAAGCCACATATTTTGACTAAGGTGTAGAGTTTGTGAAGTTAGGGCTTGTAGAGTAAGGGCAAGTAGAGTTATAAGCTTGGCTTTACATGAGATCTGATAACTTTTTGACAGTGCAAGCAACAACTTGCGGCAACATTTTACATAAAAATGTTTTTGGTGGGATAACAGTTTTACTTAATCTATAAGTTTTTGTGTTGACGCGCGAATAATCATGTTCACAACCGGACTCCAAAATCAAAATCAATGACATATTTTTACCGTCATACAGCAGTGCTGACGTCACTGTTTCTAAAAACTTGGATGGTTGCCCTTCGCCGTTATGTATTTTATGATAAAAATATAGAAAGTATAATATATATATTTATGTATTTGTTTGTCTATATATTTACTAAACTGAAACATCGGAACACTTAAACTCCATTCAGAATTAAATAACAGAAAAAACGTCTTAATCAAAAAACTTTCTCATTTGATATAAGTTTGCACAATCTCATTGATCATTATACAGTAGTTTGACAATGGAACTGCATTCAGTATTCTTAATGCAGACGAGCTATCATAGCTGCATTCACGAACTAAGAAAATTTAATCCCAGTAGCATTTCGAGTGAAACTCACTCTACTACGAAATTTATTTTGGACATGGCGGTATATTTAAACTATATAATATCCTGGGACATTCCTCGCACACGGCTATCTGATACCAAACTAGGAGTTAGTCAAATCAGATTACTGATAAACTACATATACTACTTTTTGTTTGTAAATACATACTAAATATACATAATTACACCCAGACTCAGGACATACAAATGCATATCCTGGGTGGAAATCGAACTGACGATCTGCAGCGTAATAGGTGCACACCAACTTGGCGACCGTGTGAAGTTTGAGTCGGCACCTGCACTTGACATACCACTTTCACTCAACTCTTACAGTAGAAAAAAAATAAGACTATTCAAATTCAAATTCAAAATCATTTATTCAAATAGACCTTCGCAGGCACTTATGAAAAGTCTGACTCTAATACTCTAATACCGGTTCGGAAGGTTGCATTTGCTGAGAAGAGCCGGCAATAAACTCAGCAATTACTCTTTTCAAAACAAGCTTAGATTCATTACATAATATTTACATTCTAATCGCACTGACAACAATTGCGTGCCCCGGCGCGGCCGCAAAACTACAAAGTAGACTGAATCTATATTTAATAAGTAAATAAATAAATGGCAAACTTAAGCAGACCAACCCCCACAAGCAGCACCTGTTCACAAGTATGACGCGTGTGGCAGCCATCGCCCTCCTCGCCATATTGGAGGGAAGTGAGCGACCCGTCACACGACGCCGCCGCAAGCAAAGGCCTTAAAGTGAGCATGACTTACTTAAGTCTGGCTTAGAAATAAAAAATAAACTAAAGGGAAACTACTAAACACGCAATTTGTTATCACTGTGACTATTGACAAGTTTATACTAAATATCATTTAGGTATATGTATAGAAAATATAACAATTAAGGAGACAGACATAATCTATTGAAGAATTTAGAAATAAATGAAAAACATTAAATTGAATTAATTACTATAAGTAATAATCTGTAAATTAAACAAAAAATAAAAAAAGATAACTTATAATAATAATAGCATACTTAGAATTAAAATGGACCTTGAACTAGCTGCTAAGTGAAGCAGGTGCAGAGAGAAGCTACTTCCATACATCCTTGTCGTCAATATAATGAGACACTTTATAATAGGCCCTACTCAACAACCGCTTTTTGATATGTTCCTTAAATTTAAAAAAGGACATACTGGTCACGCTATGAGGAATTTTATTGTAAAATTGGATACAATTCCCAAGAAAGGACTTATTTACTTTAGCTAATCTAAATCTAGGCACAGTTATTTTGTCTTTGTTTCTAGTGTTTCTATCATGATAATCACTATTGACTGGAAACAAATTAATGTTTTTACGAACATACATAATATTTTCAAAAATGTACTGAGAGGGCAAAGTTAATATATTAATTTCCGGAAATACCTTTCGCAGAGATTCGCGAGACCCCAAACAGTAGATGGCGCGAATTGCTCTTTTTTGCAATACAAAAATTGATTCCAAGTCTGCGGCAGAACCCCACAGCAAAATACCGTAAGACATAAGGCTATGAAAATATGCAAAATAAATTAATCTGGCTGTATTAATGTCCGTCAGTTGCCTTATTTTGCTGACTGCAAAAGCAGCGGAGCTCAGTTTACCACCTAAGGCTTCCAGGTGAGCACCCCACTGCAATCTACAGTCTATGGTCAGACCAAGAAAAACAGTCTTATCTACTACATTAAGTTTAGTACCGTCCACAATAACATTGGTATCAACTTTTGGTACGTTTGGTAATGAAAATCTTATACATTTAGTTTTTTTAGAATTTAGCATTAGATTGTTGGCAGCAAACCATTGAGACACAGTTTCCAGAGCGTGGTTAACTTTTAAAAGGTCTTTGTCTTTTCTATCTACTTTAAATATCAGAGACGTATCATCTGCAAACAAAACGACATCTGATAGTTCTTTCACCATGTAAGGTAGGTCATTTATATAAACTAGAAACAGAAATGGGCCTAAAATCGAGCCTTGAGGTACGCCTAATTTGACTAAGGAGCCCGATGACACACTACCATTGATTCCTACTTTTTGTTGGCGCCCTGAAAGATAGGAAACCACAAGATCGAGGGCCACTCCGCGAATTCCATATAACTTAAGTTTAAGAGCTAGCGTTTGGTGATCTACGCAATCAAATGCCTTGGAGAGATCACAAAAGATACCAATAGCATCGTGTGAGCACTCCCAGGCCTGAAAAATATGCTTAATAAGTTTAGCTCCCGCATCCGTAGTGGACTTACCTCTTGTAAAACCGAACTGATCATCATGGAGTATCTTGTGGTTATTAAAATGCCTTAACATTTGGTTTAGCACAATCTTTTCAAAAATCTTGCTTAATGCAGGAAGTACTGAAACAGGTCTATAATCTGAGGGATTGTTTTTACATCCCGATTTAAAGATTGGAACAATTTTGCTGTATTTCATTAAGTCAGGAAAGTTGCCCTGTTCGAGACATTGGTTAAAAATTAGGGCTAAAATAGGGGCAATATTGAAAATAATTGACTGTATAACCTTAACTGACAAACCCCATAAGTCTTCTGTATTTTTCATATTTAGTGACTTAAAAGCCGTGATAATGTCATAGTCATTAACCTGGGTGAATGCGAAGTCTGGAATATTTTGTTGAAAATTATTCTGTAAAATCGATTCTGCTAACGTGGAAGACGAAGCAAGATTTTTAGTAGCCTCCATAGGTATATTTGAGAAAAAAGTTTCAAAAGCAGATGCTACTTCTAATTTACCTGAGATTAATGTATCATTAATTTTAAGAGAAAAAGTATTATCTTTGATTTTATTCTTACCAGTCTCTGTATTAATAATCTGCCACACTGTTTTAATTTTATTATTAGAACTATTTACCCTATTGCCTATGTAGATGGCCTTTGCTCGAATACAAACCTGTTTAAATATCTTGGAATAGTTTCTAACATATATATGAAAGTTTTCATTACTATTGTAAGATCTCTGATGGTAAAGATCATACATGTTATCCCTACTCTTCCTGATTCCTTTAGTTGCCCAGTTACAGAATTGAAGTTTATTATTATTGACCTTCTTAGTTTTGATTGGACAAGATACATTAAATTCGTTGCAAATATCTTTAAATATTTTTTCATAGTTTACATTTGGATCATCAGAAGTATATGTAGTGTTACTAATTTTATAATCCATATTGACGCTGAAATTATTTAATCTTGTTTTATTAACTGACCTAAATGTTTTCGTTACGGATGAACTAAGTTTTTTACACGGAAACTTTACTAATTGGGCCAAATGATCCGAACGGACGCCACTTATTATTGACTTCTCTAAAACGTTACTGTTGGTTATTATGTTATCAATACAAGAGGAAGTAGTAGCCGTCACTCTCGTGGGCTCATTAAATAGATGAGACATATTAAATGATTTAAATAACGTAATAAAATTATTTCTATCTAATGAGGGTATTAGGATGTCAATATTAAAGTCACCACAAATAATTACTGACTTATTACATTTTGATAATTTACTAAGTATTTGTTCCATTATGGAACAAAACAAAGTAAAATTTGACGCAGGAGGTCTATACACACATAAAATAATGGAGCTTTCAATCTCTGCACATGCCACCTCGCATACGCGTTCCACAGAATGACAAGTAATATCAGTACGATTCTTATATTTAATATTACTATTTAGCAAAATGAGGGTGCCGCCACCCTGAGCAGTCACTCTATTGTACGCACTGGCAACAGTAAAGTTATTTACATTAAAAAGCATTCTGTCTGGTTTTAGCCACGTTTCTGTAAAACATAATATATCGATTCTGATTTCATCACATAATAATTCAACGTCAAGTATTTTGCCAGAGAAGCGATTAATATTCTGATGTAGTAAAGTAATGCCATGAGTATGCTTCTCTGTTGTCGGAGTTACAAGTTTAAACAACTAATCACAGTATTATTAGTACTACTAGACAATACCGTTTTGTCACTAAGGCTACATTTAGTTATATTAGCTATAACCGTGTTAATATTGTAAGCTATCAGTGTAGCAATCAAGATTTTAAATTTTTTGGGCATAAACAATGAGTCCCCAGTAAATTTTAGTCCACTAACAAATTTATTAGTGTCGAAATAAGAAAAAACGTCACTATGACGACATGTCAAACTATATATAAAATTGTTCAAAAACAATATATACCTATTTTGTTTATCCGTATAGTTGACGGAGTATGGCAAAGCACATAGAAAAACATTCATCACCTTTAGTTTGAGGAATGTTTCAAAACTATTAATTAATTCTTTGAATTTCACGTTCAAACCATTTCCTATAAGTATCACAACAGTGGTTTGTTTGTCAAACTTAGTACTTACAATTTTATTCATTATATCTGTATAGGAAGCTCCCGGCATACAATAATTAATAACTGGCTGATCCACACGATTATTTAAAATTGGTCCAAAATTGACCCCAATTTGGTCAGAAAAAACAACAGTTTTCATGATTGATGCCTCAGAGCTCCCCACAGAAATATTGACACTGACATGTGGTTCAGTGCTTGGAACACCCGGAGCGCCCGGAGCACTCAGAGCGCCCGGAGCACCCGGAACACTCGGAGCACTCGGAGCGCCCGGAGCACTCGGAGCGTCCAGAACACTCGGAGCACACGAAGCGCCCGGAGCACTCGGAACGCCCGGAGCACCCAGAGCGCCCGGAGCACTCGGAACACTCGGAGCACTCGGAGCACTCGGAGCGTCCAGAGCACTCGGAGCGCCAGGAGCACACGGAGCGTCCGGAGCACTCGGAACGCCCGGAGCACTCGGAGCACTCGGAGCGCCCGGAGCACTCGGAGTACCCGGAACACTCGGAGCACTCGGAACGCCCGGAGCACTCGGAACGCCCGGAGCACCCAGAGCGCCCGGAGCACTCGGAGCATCCGGAACACTCGGAGCACTCGGAGCGTCCAGAGCACTCGGAGCGCCAGGAACAGGTATTTTTTAAGATAGCGTAGCGTTTATACTCTCAAAGAGCAAGTACCTTACAGAATCATCATCATCAGCCTATAATGTCCCACTGCTGAGCACAGGCCTTCTTTCACAAATGAAGGTGAAAGGGGATGGGCAATACTCCACCACGCGTGCCCACTGCGGATCGGTGGAGGTAGGGTAGTGGTCAACCTACTGCTGGAATTTTTCAAGCCGCCTAGGATGCATCCAACTAGCTTAACGACTATCACAATTAAGTGATAACCGGGACCAACGGCTTTACGTGCCTTCCGAAGCACGGAAACGCTCGATTTGAAATACCACTAGGCGGTCACCCATCCAGGTACCGACCACGACAGGCGTAGCTTAACTTTGCCGATCGATTAAGAACGGCTAATCATGCTACACCACGAGCGCTGTCATCTTACAGAATACCGCAGCCAAATTACTTTATGTTGTGTAAAGTTGTGTTACTGCGCGTGAGTAAGGTCGTCAGTAACGCGTGAGCGATGCCAGCGATGCTTCGTGTGTTGCAAGCGTCCATATAGCTACGGTAACCGCTTACCATCAGGCGGGCTGTATGCTTGTTTACCGACATAGTCATATAAAAAAAAGGCTGAAATTCAAAATGTGTCAAATCTATTCTAGGATTCAGTAAGGTATTATTGAAAGCTCGATAAAATGAAAAGTTTCATGTAGGGAGTTTAATTTCATATTTTGCAGAACGGAGTAACAATGGAATCGTTACTTTACACAAACTAACCCAAAGTTAAATTCAATTACCTACTCTTATACCTTCTCCAAAACCCGACCTACCTTCGCGCCTTTACCAAAGGTCCTAAATCTAGTAAATTAGTTTCATTATCACACTGTCCCAGGTGCTTCACAAAGCGCTTGTTTTTGGCGCGACTCCCCCCATTCACCCCTCCATCCGCTTTTGTCCGTCTTAACCAGCTTTATTAAGTTGAACTCTTTAGTGCTTCAAGTAGTTTTAACTTAGCCCATTGGGGCCGATTAGCAGCCTGCTCTTTGTCTTTAAATTAAAAAGTTTTCGTTTTTCTGTCATTGTTCGGGAAATCATTAAGAGTGCGTATAAAGCAAAATAACAATCTTAGAATTAAAATTTACCCAAGTAAATAGTATTTAAATGAAAAAAATATTTATATATGGGTATTTTCATTATATACGCGAGGGTTCTATCTGAGCAAAAACATAATGGAATGAAATTTCCTCGATAGAAAAAAATCACAAAGCTATCTCTAATAATAATGAATTTTCGGTTTTATTCGTTCATGGTATAAATAATATCACTAACATATGACCTAGGGCTGCTACTAACGATTTTTTAAAATATTCTATACTTTACGAGTTATTTAGATAAAAAGCGCTTAGTTCATTTTTGTTCCGCGGAACACGCTATCTCCATCTCATCTCCACGCGAAGATTAGACATAAGTTTGTTTCATCTGACATTGCCATATTTTTCTGGCTTGGTACGCACTCTTAAGCTAAGAGGAAAAATAAAAAAAACTCGACCGAAATAGTACATTTCTCATGATCATTACACTCTCGGCTCCATTATCGCGTTCACTTGCGGCTCACGCGCTGAATACCGCCTCGTCTGTAATGATCAACTTTGCACACATGTATCATACGACGTTTTTCGACACACTTGCGAGGAAAAAACAGACTTGTATTTTTTGGTAATCATCAACCACGCATTGAGAACGTTTACAAATATGGCGCGCAGGTTTTTATTGACAACGATGCTCTGCAATCTGTTTTATCCAGTAAATGAAGAATGCTTCGTCTACACACATATCACTTACAGTGATACAAACTTAACATAATCGGGATAATATCATAAAATACTAGTGCGGTAAAAAGTAAAAAGCACCAGTTCGTAATAAGCTGTATTGACACTAAAATTACGAGCGAGTGTGTTGAAAAATTTATTATTGTGTGTTTATCGATCGGGATTTACCAACCCATTCTAAAGCCAAAATTATGATAATTATAACTAGCATAAACAAAACATCATCATCATCAGCCTATAATGTCCCACTGCTGAGCACAGGCCTCCTTTCACAAATGAAGGTGAAAGGGAATGGGCAATACTCCACCACGCGTGCCCACTGCACTAACTACTAAGGTCTAAAAGACCCCAGCTCAGCATGTACTGCAGATAACTATAGCGTTGATTTTCAAACTACCAACCATGTAAAAACCAAGTAAAAATGCCCAAAACTTCAACTTTTTATCAACAGGCTTAAAAATAAACCCCATGTGCTTACATTAATTACCTGACAATTACAGGGTGTATTTAAATTAATTCGTTGACAAAAACGTCGGCATTATCGCACGCAAGGTGAGGCGCGAGGGACGCGTTTATCAGCGCGCACTCGAATGCTCTTGTGTTAAATTAAATGATATTAATGTGTGGTACAAGTCTTGAACTTTAGGCGCCGATCCCACAGAGAGTTCTGGAGTTCCGAGTTCCGAGTTCTGCATTCCGTGTTGTGCACACAGCAAGCAGTCTAGAGTTCTAGAGTTCTGCAATATTCGCTACTGATCGCACATCACACACTTTTTTTACTTTCAAAGGCCCCACATAGCTTACAGTCAACGCGGAATGCAGAACTCGGAATGCGGAACTCTAGAACTCTCTGTGAGATCGGCGCCTCATACTCCAATCTTGACGGTTAAAATTCGTACCTTACAGCCAAATAATATTATTTTAGTATCTATCATCAGGCCGTAAGCTTATTTGCCACCTCAATGGTATTAAAAAATAGCTGATGGTGTTTGAGGCCGATGAATTAATTGTAATTTTTTTTTATGCTGTTGCGTAATATTTTAAATATAATATTTTAAAATACTGAAGTGTGAAGAATTGTATTTATGGAAATAGTGTAGTGTATAGAGAAAATGGTTTCGTTCCGCTTCTGCTGTATACAATTTGACTATGTGCTGTGTTTGCATGTATACTTGACGTTCGACAATCTGATTTAAAGGTATTTTAAAAAAATAATGCAATAATAAATTGCTCAAATTGAACTATAAGTGAAATTCATGTTATCACTAATAACTTTACAAAATAATTTGACGCGTATATTTAAAAAATTCACTTCGCTACATCTTATCCCTTGCACCAACCATAAACCCATCGCCAGTACAAACAAAATTAAACGCAGAGCCGAAATACGACAATGGTTTTATAATTAGACGTCATAATTTACCGGTAGAGGACGCTTCCATTTTTACCTGTATATTGAGATATTCACTTTTGTTTTGTAATGGACGCTTTATGGAAATAATGAAGAGCATTTCTTTGATTTACGACGAATTTAAAGGGTATTGTTTGATCTGCGATGATTTTGTAAAATGTTTTATTTAACCACTAAGGTGGCAATCAAGTGTACGGCCCGCATGATGGTAAGCGGTTACTGTAGCCTATGGACCCTTGCAACACCAGGGGTATCACTCGCACATTGCCGACCCGAGTTGCGGAGACATGGCGTTAAATTGTCATGGTCAATAGCCTCTATGGCGTAAAATACCTGACCTTACACTCTCAATACCTCGTATAAGCGAACTGATTTGACCTGCCACTACTGGAGCACCCCGGCACGGTTATACTGCTGGGTGAACTCCTACGTTGCCTGTGCCAGTATGTTTACGTTCGGTTCGAATTTCACACGTTGTGGCGTTAATAAAAATGTTTGAAAAGTACGTTTTTTTATTTTAAATGTTGATCCCATATTAAAAGTTGATAAGCAAAACTATGCTTGTTTGATAGAGGTACAAAATACACCAATACAATTCCAATAAATGAAAATTGTAAATAATGCTACAAATAACTGAATAATACAACGATACAAGCTCAACTGAAGACAAACATCGGTGAATATGTTTCATTAAAAATGTACACACTAGTGACACGGCAAATAAAAAGAGCCGTAAAAATATCGGCAAACGGCAAAACTATGAATATTCCAGTGTAGCACGAGTATTGTGTCGCGTACGTGTTTTTTACGGCTTCCCAGAGCTTTATTGGAGTATAAACTAATTCCCGACGTAACACAAAGGGTTGCGTGAAATATCACTGTATTTTTCATGTGAAAAATGTATACTGAACGATCGTTTGAATGATCATTTGAATCAGATTTCTCATGGAAAAATGTATTGTATAAAATATGATGTGACCTGTAAATTCTATAACTTACCAATAAATTTGTCTATTTAACTGCTACTTTCTTTCCTATATTAAATCTTAAGTTCGTATGTTTTTTATCTCTTGCTTGATGTCGCCGGGGCAAGACATGCATATAGATTGTAGTCTGGAATAACATAAACTCACGATATGTGTGGAATATGGGTTATTGGTTATAAGTCGGTGATTCATCAAGGGGATGTAGGGGAGAGATATTTGCGGTATACAACTTTGAAATTGTTGACATTTGCATAAGGGGTCATTTGGTTGCAAATTACCTCCCATACATATATGGACTGCAGACGTTGGAGGTAAGCTAGTGGTCAATCTACTGTTGGAGTTTTCAAGCCGCCCAGTAGGCCTCCAACTAGGTTAACGACTATCACAATTAAGTGATAACTGGGGCCAACGGCTTTACGTGCCCTACGAAGCACGGAAACGCTCGTTTTGAAACACCACTTGGCGGTCACCCATCCAGGTACCGACCACGACGGTGTTAGCTTAACTTTGCCGATCGATTAAGAACGGCTAATTATGCTACACCACGAGTGCTTCCTTACAGAATACCGCAGTCAAATAACTGAATGTTGTGTTCCTGCGCGTGAGTAAGGTCGTCAGAGCTCATTGGGGAGGGAGGAAGGGTTGGTAACGTGTGAGTGATGCCTCGTGTGTTGCAAGCGTTCATCCGGCTACGGTAACTGCTTACCACCAGGTGAGCCGCTTGTTTGCCGGCCGAGTTGTATAAAAAACATAAAAAAAACATTTTTAATACAAGCTTTTTATGGTGACTGTCCTTTTTGTTGTCTGTACTTGTATTGTCATCTATTACTAATGTATACCAAATTTCAGCTCAATCGGACACTGGGAAGTGGGTCAAATTTAACTTGCAAGATTCGTTACAGATACCGGACATGTAACCATGCTGAGTTTCTTGTCGGATTCTTCTTAGTTGAAGGCCGAGTTCTGAACCGGTGATAACTTCAGTAAATGTGACCTTCATAAGTGCCCTTCTGGGGCCTAAATTGAATAAATTAATAGCTTTGACTTTGACTTTGAAAAGCTTGTAAAATAAACGCCTCAACATTGAATTATGATTGCATCGAGTACTGCTGTCACCTCTGGGATGGATCTGCCAAATACCAGCTGGAGGCCCTTGACTCAATAGACCGTCGTGCTAGGAGACTAGTCGGTGATGTTTCGCTAACTGAGGCGAAATTAACGAGCCTTGAACATCGGCGTAAGGTTTCATGTTTGTCGGTCTTCTATAGGATATATTTTGGAGAGTGTGCTACAGTATTGTTCAATCTAATTCCTCCATCCCCATTTCTCCATCGAAACACAAGACGCCGGGAGAATTTCCACCCATACGTCGTCGACATCCCGCGTACCCGGACACAACGCTTTGCTTCATCGTTTCTTATACGAACAGCAAAGGAGTGGAACTCTCTTCCGGGGTCTGTGTTTCCCGACACCTATAACCTAGATGTATTCAAGGCCAGAGTGAATAGGCTTTTTCTGGGTAAGCGTGCTACATCCTCGGCCTCGTCATAACTCCTCATGGGGTCAGTCGAAGGTCAAACGCAAGCCCATTTTACATAAAAAAAAAAAAAAAAAAAAAAAAATTATTACGCGCCTCAATTAAGATATATTCCTTAGACTTCACTTTGTCTTCGTCATTTCCTAGTACGTCTAATTTACAACGTCTCGGGTAATTACAACACTATTTCCACGGTAGTTCTATTTAACATACAAATTAAAATGGTACCTACCATTTCTTGGAAGTCGTCTGTTGCTTTTAATTGTGAATAATTTAACTACTAATTTTCCTTTTGCACTTTATGTACCGTAAAGTTTTCTGTCACTTCCAGTTGTTAAAACATGTTTAATTGCTGACTACAAAGTATTAATAGTTTTTAATCGACTTCAAAAAAGGAGGAGGTTTTATGTTCGACTGTATGTATTTTTCTTTTATGTTCACCGATTACTCGAAAACGGTTTAAGCTCAACGCTCACTATATCAGCACCGCTCCATCGCAGCAACGCCTCGGCATTTACCTTGCCATGCAAGTGCGACCTTTAAATCGTATGCGTTAAAAGTAAATTTTACAATGACAAGATAAAATAGTGGACGCCTTGTGGCAAGCGCACTTGCCGCTACAAGCCACTAGTCCTGCTGACCACTCGCTTCCAGCGAGCGGTCCGTTCCCTTGCTTTGTGGCGCCAGTAAGCGGTATCTTGCCATAGCAGCGCTACCAATTTCACTGATACCGCCCCGCGCGGGAGGTGCCACCTCGCAGGTGGCGCACTGGCAGCTAGTGGTTGGATTGAGTTGAGGCGGTGCCGGGTCGCTGCTGCGATGGAGCGGTGCTGACAAAGTGAGCGATGAGCTTTGCGATTTAGATAGTTTAAACTGTAATATGTCAAGGTAGATCCCGAGGTGGTGGACCGCTCGTGACATGGAGGAAAAACTTAAGAAGACCTTGCAAGAACTCAAGGTCTCCCAGGATGACTGCACTAAGTTGCTGCAGGAGCGAGAGGAAAGTGAGGAGGAAATTAAGAAAATCATAGACAAAAATAGTCAGTTGAAAAGTGAAATGGCTGAACTTCACCAACATTGTACGGAGGCTAATGATCGCCAAAGTAAATTGCAGGAAAAATTATTACAGTTCCAAGAATGTAGTGACAATCATGAAATGGCCTTGACTCGCATTTCTGAACTTGAACTCAGCTTGAGCCGGGCCAATGGCATTATAACTAAGTATGAACTTGAGAAAAGTTGTCATCAGGAAAAAAGTACACTTAGCCTATTTGATGAACTTGTTGTGAGTTGTCCTGGTCATTTACCTACTTCTAGGCTTATTGAGACCATTGATTTGACAAATGATGTATCAACCACTAATGAACCGATTTTGATGAATAGTCATAATAGAATCAAAAAGTACATCAAAATAAATAAATTCATTACCAAAACCAGGAAACTCATAAAATGTAAAGAAAGTTTCTGTAAAAATATAAAACTTAGGAAAGAACGTGTAGGACTAATTACTCAATTAAAAACATGTAATAGTAGTTTGCAAAATATGAGGTTATTATATGACACTGACATGCTGCAGTTACAAACAGATCTGAAGCACAAAGAGGATTTAATTAATGGTTTAGCATGCAGATATAACAGTGCTAAGAAAGAGATCAGCGAGCACATAGTTGCAGTCACAAAACTGGTGGACATGTGCAAAAATCATGAAGAACGGTTTGATTCCCTAACATTGAAAAAGATATGTAATTGTCATGTTACTAATCCATTACCATGTGTGGATCTCTCTTCTCCGGGCGCTCCGAGTGATCCGGGCGCTCCGAGTGCTCCGGGCGTTCCGGGTGCTCCGGGCACTCCGTGTGCTCCTGGCGCTCCGAGTGCTCTGGACACTCCGAGTGCTCCGGGCGCTCCGAGTGTTCCGGGTGCTCCGGGAGTTCCGAGTGCTCCGGGCGTTCCGAGTGCTCCGGGCGCTCCGTGTGCTCTGAGTGCTCTGGACGCTCCGAGTGCTCCGGGTGCTCCGAGTGCTCCGGGCGCTCCGGGCGTTCCGAGTGCTCCGGGCGTTCCGAGTGCTCCGGGCGCTCCGTGTGCTCTTGACGCTCCGAGTGCTCCGGGTGCTCCGAGTGCTCCGGGTGCTCCGGGCGTTCCGAGTGCTCCGGGCGTTCCGAGTGCTCCGGGCGCTCCGTGTGCTCCTGGCGCTCCGAGTGCTCTGGACGCTCCGAGTGCTCCGGGCGCTCCGAGTGTTCCGGGTGCTCCGGGCGTTCCGAGTGCTCCGGGCGTTCCGAGTGCTCCGGGCGCTCCGTGTGCTCTGAGTGCTCTGGACGCTCCGAGTGCTCCGGGTGCTCCGAGTGCTCCGGGCGCTCCGGGTGCTCCGGGCGTTCCGAGTGCTCCGGGCGTTCCGAGTGCTCCGGGCGCTCCGTGTGCTTCGAGTGCTCTGGACGCTCCGAGTGCTCCGGGCGCTCCGAGTGCTCCGAGTGTTCCGGGTGCTCCGGGTGCTCCGGGCGCTCCGAGTGCTCCGGGCGCTCCGGGTGCTCCAAGCACTGAACCACATGTCAGTGTCAATATTTCTGTGGGGAGCTCTGAGGCATCAATCATGAAAACTGTTGTGTTTTCTGACCACATTGGGGTCAATTTTGGACCAATTTTAAATAATCGTGTGGATCAGCCAGTTATTAATTATTGTATGCCGGGAGCTTCCTATACTGATATAATGAATAAAATTGTAAGTACTAAGTTTGACAAACAAACCACTGTTGTGATACTTATAGGAAATGGTTTGAACGTGAAATTCAAAGAATTAATTAATAGTTTTGAAACATTCCTCAAACTAAAGGTGATGAATGTTTTTCTATGTGCTTTGCCATACTCCGTCAACTATACGGATAAACAAAATAGGTATATATTGTTTTTGAACAATTTTATATATAGTTTGACATGTCGTCATAGTGACGTTTTTTCTTACTTCGACACTAATAAATTTGTTAGTGGACTAAAATTTACTGGGGACTCATTGTTTATGCCCAAAAAATGTAAAAACTTGATTGCTACACTGATAGCTTACAATATTAACACGGTTATAGCTAATATAACTAAATGTAGCCTTAGTGACAAAACGGTATTGTCTAGTAGTACTAATAATACTGTGATTAGTTGTTTAAACTTGTAACTCCGACAACAGAGAAGCATACTCATGGCATTACTTTACTACATCAGAATATTAATCGCTTCTCTGGCAAAATACTTGACGTTGAATTATTATGTGATGAAATCAGAATCGATATATTATGTTTTACAGAAACGTGGCTAAAACCAGACAGAATGCTTTTTAATGTAAATAACTTCACTGTTGCCAGTGCGTACAACAGAGTGACTGCTCAGGGTGGCGGCACCCTCATTTTGCTAAATAGTAATATTAAATATAAGAATCGTACTGATATTACTTGTCATTCTGTGGAACGCGTATGCGAGGTGGCATGTGCAGAGATTGAAAGCTCCATTATTTTATGTGTGTATAGACCTCCTGCGTCAAATTTTACTTTGTTTTGTTCCATAATGGAACAAATACTTAGTAAATTATCAAAGTGTAATAAGTCAGTAATTATTTGTGGTGATTTTAATATTGACATCCTAATACCCTCATTAGATAGAAATAACTTTATTACGTTATTTAAATCATTTAATATGTCTCATCTATTTAATGAGCCCACGAGAGTGACGGCTACTACTTCCTCTTGTATTGATAACATAATAACCAACAGTAACGTTTTAGAGAAGTCAATAATAAGTGGCGTCCGTTCGGATCATTTGGCCCAATTAGTAAAGTTTCCGTATAAAAAACTTAGTTCATCCGTAACGAAAACATTTAGGTCAGTTAATAAAACGAGATTAAATAATTTCAGCGTCAATATAGATTATAAAATTAGTAACACTACATATAATTCTGATGATCCAAATGTAAACTATGGAAAAATATTTAAAGATATTTGCAACGAATTTAATGTATCTTGTCCAATCAAAACTAAGAAGGTAAATAATAATAAACTTCAATTCTGTAACTGGGCAACTAAAGGAATCAGGAAGAGTAGGGATAACATGTATGATCTTTACCATCAGAGATCTTACAATAGTAATGAAAACTTTCATATATATGTTAGAAACTACTCCAAGATATTTAAACAGGTTTGTATTCGAGCAAAGGCCATCTACATAGGCAATAGGGTAAATAGTTCTAATAATAAAATTAAAACAGTGTGGCAGATTATTAATACAGAGACTGGTAAAAATAAAATCAAAGATAATACTTTTTCTCTTAAAATTAATGATAAATTAATCTCAGGTAAATTAGAAGTAGCATCTGCTTTTGAAACTTTTTTCTCAAATATACCTATGGAGGCTACTAAAAATCTTGCTTCGTCTTCCACGTTAGCAGAATCGATTTTACAGAATAATTTTCAACAAAACATTCCAGACTTCGCATTCACCCAGGTTAATGACTATGACATTATCACGGCTTTTAAGTCACTAAATATGAAAAATACAGAAGACTTATGGGGTTTGTCAGTTAAGGTTATACAGTCAATTATTTTCAATATTGCCCCTATTTTAGCCCTCATTTTTAACCAATGTCTCGAACAGGGCAACTTTCCTGACTTAATGAAATACAGCAAAATTGTTCCAATCTTTAAATCGGGATGTAAAAACAATCCCTCAGATTACAGACCTGTTTCAGTACTTCCTGCATTAAGTAAGATTTTTGAAAAGATTGTGCTAAACCAAATGTTAAGGCATTTTAATAACCACAAGATACTCCATGATGATCAGTTCGGTTTTACAAGAGGTAAGTCCACTACGGATGCGGGAGCTAAACTTATTAAGCATATTTTTCAGGCCTGGGAATGCTCACACGATGCTATTGGTATCTTTTGTGATCTCTCCAAGGCATTTGATTGCGTAGATCACCAAACGCTAGCTCTTAAACTTAAGTTATATGGAATTCGTGGAGTGGCCCTCGATCTTGTGGTTTCCTATCTTTCAGGGCGCCAACAAAAAGTAGGAATCAATGGTAGTGTGTCATCGGGCTCCTTAGTCAAATTAGGCGTACCTCAAGGCTCGATTTTAGGCCCATTTCTGTTTCTAGTTTATATAAATGACCTACCTTACATGGTGAAAGAACTATCAGATGTCGTTTTGTTTGCAGATGATACGTCTCTGATATTTAAAGTAGATAGAAAAGACAAAGACCTTTTAAAAGTTAACCACGCTCTGGAAACTGTGTCTCAATGGTTTGCTACCAACAATCTAATGCTAAATTCTAAAAAAACTAAATGTATAAGATTTTCATTACCAAATGTACCAAAAGTTGATACCAATGTTATTGTGGACGGTACTAAACTTAATGTAGTAGATAAGACTGTTTTTCTTGGTCTGACCATAGACTGTAGATTGCAGTGGGGTGCTCACCTGGAAGCCTTAGGTGGTAAACTGAGCTCCGCTGCTTTTGCAGTCAGCAAAATAAGGCAACTGACGGACATTAATACAGCCAGATTAATTTATTTTGCATATTTTCATAGCCTTATGTCTTACGGTATTTTGCTGTGGGGCTCTGCCGCAGACTTGGAATCAATTTTTGTATTGCAAAAAAGAGCAATTCGCGCCATCTACTGTTTGGGTTCTCGCGAATCTCTGCGAAAGGTATTTCCGGAAATTAATATATTAACTTTGCCCTCTCAGTACATTTTTGAAAATATTATGTATGTTCGTAAAAACATTAATTTGTTTCCAGTCAATAGTGATTATCACGATAGAAACACTAGAAACAAAGACAAAATAACTGTGCCTAGATTTAGATTAGCTAAAGTAAATAAGTCCTTTCTTGGGAATTGTATCCAATTTTACAATAAAATTCCTCATAGCGTGACCAGTATGTCCTTTTTTAAATTTAAGGAACATATCAAAAAGCGGTTATTGAGTAGGGCGTATTATAAAGTGTCTCATTATATTGACGACAAGGATGTATGGAAGTAGCTTCTCTCTGCACTTGCTTCACTTAGCAGCTAGTTCAAGGTCCATTTTAATTCAGAGTATGCTATTATTATTATATGTTATCTTTTTTTTTTGTTTAATTTACAGATTATTACTTATAGTAATTAATTCAATTTAATGTTTTTCATTTATTTCTAAATTCATCGATATATTATGTCTGTCTAATAAATTGTTATATTTTCTATATACCTAAATGATATTTAGTATAAACTTGTCAATAGTCATAGTGATAACAAATTGCGTGTTCAGTAGTTTCCTTTTAGTTTTTTTTTTTTTATTTCTAAGGCAGACTTAAATAAGTCATGCTCACTTTAAGGCCTTTGCTTGCGGCGGCGTCGTGTGACGGGTCGCTCACTTCCCTCCAATATGGCGAGGAGGGCGATGGCTGCCACACGCGTCATACTTGTGAACAGGTGCTGCTTGTGGGGGTTGGTCTGCTTAAGTTTGCCATTTATTTATTTACTTATTAAATATAGATTCAGTCTACTTTGTAGTTTTGCCGCCGCGCCGGGGCACGCAATTGTTGTCAGTGCGATTAGAATGTAAATATTATGTAATGAATCTAAGCTTGTTTTGAAAAGAGTAATTGCTGAGTTTATTGCCGGCTCTTCTCAGCAAATGCAACCTTCCGAACCGGTATTAGAGTATTAGAGTCAGACTTTTCATAAGTGCCTGCGAAGGTCTATTTGAATAAATGATTTTGAATTTTGAATTTTGAATTTTGAATTTTGAGGTGGTCCCATATAAATTTTATCATGATCCGAGGTGATCCCCATTCCCAATGAGCTCTGTCGATCTTACTCACATGCAGGAACACAACATTGTTATTTAGCTGCAGTATTATGTAAGGTGGAGGTACTTACCCAGTCGAGCTGCTCTTTGAGCAAAATAACGCAGTGCTCTACCTTTCTTAAAATATGAGTTCCTTCAGTAAAATTGCTTATTTTTCATCTCCATAACTCATAAACACGTGAATAACAAGATGTAGGCTTCCAGGGTACGTTAGTTTACTCATACGTTATCCTGGGCTCGCTAAGCCTGACTCGTAAAGCCAAATTAGGCGTGTCTTACAATGATACACACGGTAGGAAGGATGATCAGCCGTTTCTGATTGAACAATGTGGATCGTATGGAAATATTGTGAAGCCATTTTTTTGGGTTCCGTAGCCAAATGGTAAAAAACATCATGTCTGTCTGTCTGTCTGTCTGTCCGTCCGTATGTCACAACTTTTTTCCGAAACTATAAGAACTATACTGTTGAAACTTGGTAAGTAGATGTATTCTGTGAACCGCATTAAGATTTTCACACAAATATAGAAAAAAAAACAATAAATTTTGGGGGTTCCCCATACAGAGAACAAAAATTTTTTTTCATCAATCCCATACGTACTATGGATAGGTCTTCAAAAATGATATTGAGGTTTCTGATATAATTTTTTTCTAAACTGAATAGTTTGCGCGAGAGACACTCCAAAGGGGTCAAATGTGTGTCCCCCGTAACCCTCTGTAACTTCTAAAATAAGAGAACGATAAAACTAAAAAAAATATATGATGTACATTACCATGCAAACTTCGACCGAAAATTGGTTTGAATGAGATCTAGTAAGTAGTTTTTTTAATACGTCATAAATCTTAAACCGCAATTTACCTTTCATTCAATATTTTTGGCGTTATTTTTCCATAGCAAAGTTGAGTTAGTTAATATTACACGGAATCCTCCGTGTGCGAGTCGGACTCGCACTTGGCCGGTATTTTTTTGCTTTACTCTTTAAACTCAATTATACTGTAATTATTAATTTGTAGCAGGATTGCTGAGTTGATGTCGCGGCATGCGGCATCAACGATCTCATCCGCCGGGCTCTTGTCACCAGATTTAGTACCCAACGGTTTGGTGCGGGAAGATGGCAAGAGACCGGACGGAATGACTTTGGTACAGTAGTACCCAAATGATATGTCTTATCGATGTACCTGCGCAGAAGATACATTTTCAAAGCGCGGGAAGCCGTTATTGTTCGGCAGCTGCCGCCATGTTAGCGCGCGCCGTGCGGAGGGGCGTGACTTGCAAATGAGACGAAACTAACAGCTGCAGTGTATTATGAACCTTATAGTAGCGATCTAAGGTTGATTGTAAGTTTTAAGTATTCTTTCGTTAATCTTCGGGGCCAATAGGGTACTACTGTACTAGTTAATACAAAATTGGATTGGATTATCCAATCTGCGCAGGTACATCGGTAAGCCATATCAGTTGGGTAATACTGTACTTACTACGCATGACAGCCAACAAATTCACTGGTGATCTTTTTTACCCGTATGTCTCAAATATAAGACTTTCCTGAACCATATTACAACTTAGTTGCGTTTTACTGCAAAAGTTTACATGTAATTTTGCACTTTATTTCCCTGCAATACGGTTCTATGTTGGTGATCTTGCGAATGCTTCAGGTGTCTATTCAAGTTTTAACGTTGTTGGGCCTTATTTCTTTGTTACGTGAACGTCGTGCAAGGGTTCTCATTACAAATTAGTACGTTTTATGTATGGAACTTTATGTATGGAACTTTAAGTATGGAACTTTATGTATGGAACTTTATGTATGGAACTTTATGTATGGAACTTTATGTATGGAACTTTATGTATGGAACTTTATGTATGGAACTTTATGTATGGAACTTTATGTATGGAACTTTATGTATGGAACTTTATGTATGGAACTTTATGTATGGAACATTATGTATGGAACTTTATGTATGGAACTTTATGTTGCGGGAGAATACCCAGTGGTTGCAGCTAATTAAGTAAAACTTGTAAATGAAAGTTTTGGTACGGTAAGCTGAAATAGTAAATTATTTAACTACTGATTTTATGATTGTCATTTAAGGGAAGGGCAAGGCCACTACCTACCTTTTCTCGAAGCGCTTCGTAATTTTTTTGAACCCTCATAACTTGGGTTAGGATTACACTAGATAAACAAAATTCTCAGAACATGATGTCAATAGTGAACTTATTAAACATATTAAGTTTCAATAACAAAGCTCTTATACTTTAGAATTTATTGATATCTAAAAAACCCCGATTTCGTCACTGACTCACTGATGATCATCAAAACTCATAGGGTACTTCCTGAAGTCCTAGAAAGCTGAAATTTGGTATGTAAGCTTGTATTAGTACACAAACAACAAAAAAATTATAAAACTTGGAAATTTCAATAAAAAAAAAACATAACCAACTTACAAAAAGAAGTGAAATCCCAACAAAAACATTTTTATGTAAAATATTGCCGCCAAGACATATGGCTCGTACTGTCAAAAAGTTATCAGATCTCATATAGAGCCAAGCTTATGCACCACATGCACTTACTTTATAAGCCCTAACTTCACAAACTCCATACCTATTTAAACAAAAATAAAAACATCCCTGTATATATAGGCTGATTCAAATTACAGCGATGGGCATCCGCCCTTTTCAATTCCGGTGGCAGGGCGGAACTCGTTTACCTAAAATTGGTGCCAATTTATTAGGATTCCCAGAATAATTTCTACGTCGGCTCGGGCATGCAACTAACAAAACGGGATATTCGCTTAATTTTATTATGAGTTTAACGGGCATTTGGGTGCTGTTTATAATCATTGCTTAAATGCCTTGGTGTCTCAGTTAGGATTATTTGTGCTTATGATTTTTTATAGCGTTAGTTTGTGCTTTCAACGTAACATAATGTAGGACAAAAATTATGAAGTCATATTATTGAAAGATGAAAGAATTGTGAATAAATCTAAGGACATCTTTACAAATCGTCATTTAATTCCAAAAAACAGACCTTGTTTATAGCGTACATTTTAAAATATTACTACTACGTACTGCGTACTTAGATAAGTATTAGTTTAAGTCTTATTTGAGGGAGATAGAGCATAGCGTCATCTCGTTCACAGAGCAGCTCGACTGGAGATGTACCTCCACCTTACAGAATATCGCAGCCATATAACTTCATGTTGTGTTCCTGCGCGTGAGTAAGTGAGCCAGAGCTCATTGAGGATGGGTTGGTAACGTATGAGATGTTCCCTGTGTTTTAAGCGTCCATATGGCTACGGAACTGCTTACTATCAGGCTTGTTTACCGACTTTATCGTATAAAGAGCTGCAGGGAGACCTAAGTCTCCCTGCAGTCTCATATCAATATCATATCATATGGTATCAGTATTTTTACCAGACTGGTGCAAGACTACAAGTATATGAACCTTATGTTGGAGCAAGAGCGAAAAAAGGAGAACAAAACAAGATAATTAACATTAAAGGCATTTGTTTGACACTTACAAACAGCTGGATTTAGATACATTGAGAAAGGTCCGGAAGAGATCGTCGGCCGTGGCCGCAGAAATTCCAAGTTTCTTGTCGATGTTGTTTTTAATTTTATTTCTTCTGCACAATAAAGAGTTATCCATCTTCTGAGTTCTACATCTAATGGTGCGTTCATGCTAACCGAGCACGAGCCGAGCCATTGTTCGTGTAGCGTGGATGGACTTGTGAGCCTCAAACGGGCATTTTGTCTCGCGGTCGACTGCGCTCCACCCGATTGTCAGTTTTTTGGCGAACACAGGGATTCACATCGCGCTCGTTGTAGGCTCGTTGTAACGTCCACACTTGACATCGCGAGCAAAGAACGAATTTTGTTAGTTCGTGGTTCGGCTCCTGCTAGGTTCGCGTAGCATGGACCCACCATGACATACCAGTGATAGCCCAACTAGTACCTGTAAGTAGTGCTCAAGTTAGAAGCTTAGTGTGTGCTTACAACTTGAAACAGTAACTTTGATGAACATTATATTGTTACATATATTAGTTAACGCGTAACTTTGTGTTCTCGCTTAACGTTTGATGAAAGTTGTACTACATGTATTATGTCAAAGCGTATTTAATCTAGATAGGTAATTAACTTTTTCAACACACTTCCTCGTAAAGTGACATTTATTGCACCGTTTTTAGTATCTTACAGTAGTACCCAATTAATGTGGCTTACCATGTACTTGCGCTGAAGATAAATTTTCAAAGCGCGGGAAACGCTATTGGTCGACAGCTGCCGCCATGTTAGCGCGCGCCGTGCGGAGGGGCGTGACTTGCGAGTGAGACGGAACTAACAGCTGCAGTGTATTATGAACCTTATAGTAGTGATCTAAAGTTGATTGTAAGTTTTAAGCATTCTTTCGTTAATCTTCCATACTTTCTTTTCTGTGCGAACGAAGATTCACGACGCGCCTTATCAGTTGGGTAATACTGTACGGCCTTACTCATAAACGCTATTTAACTAAATCTACTGAATAAATGGTCAAATAAATAACGCCACCTTGCTGTCATTGTCAAACAATTTGACGTTATTTAGGTGACCACTTAATCAGCTTATTAGTTAAATAACGTTTTATGAGTAAGGGGGTTAATGCAGCTTATTACTTTTTACTTTACATTACCGCACAGTTTTATGACAGGTATACTCCCGATTAAGTTTGTACCTCAATTCAATTGATATGTGCGTAGACGAAAGCATTCTTAATTGTCACACTCCCGGTCCCCGGTGAACCAGGAGGGACAAAAAAAGAAAGAAAGAAAGAAAGAAAGAAAGAAGGAAGAATCTCTAATGTGAGATTTACACTGAAGGTGTAGAATCTCTTAATCGGTTGTTGAGGAAACGAAACACATGCACTGCAATAAAAAGATATAGATTCCTGATAATGCTTTATTTATACATAAAAATATATGCTCAGTCGACAGGGGTCGCTTGGTGAGGTTCTGTTTATATAGGTAAAGGTTACACGTTACAAAAAAAAAGAATACTTGTTATCTAGTTACAATTGTATCGAGATTATAGATTATCTGATTATACCACCAAAATTTTATATTGAGAAACTATGTCTCTTTACAAATTATTATAATAAGGAAACATTTGGAATACCTTATATGCCAGGTTTACTTTATATTACTTAATTCCTGCTGATGTGGCATTGCATCGGCACACTCGGGGAACTTCCTGCTTGTGAACCGGACAGGTGTTAAGGGTCCGTCGGTGCAACAGTGTAATTAAAAGGCAGGAGCACGTTTTATCGGTTTAATGGTTGGAGAACGAAGAGGCCGGTGTTGCCATGCACAATAATATTATTATGTTTCCAACATAACTCCCAACAGAACAAAACAGATAGAAATCTTCGAATGTGGACTGTATAATCATAAGAAACCTGGTTCTTGAAAGTGCAATATAAAAGAATTGGTCTGTTAGTAGTAATAGTTGTAAAAATTACAATGATAAGTATTTTGTATTGGTACAATTGACTTAAGTCATTAACACTTTAGCTTAATTTCTAAATAAAGTTGTTTATAAAATCATGCATAGTTTTATTTGCCTACTTCATGTTACATAAACATTAATAATGTTGTACATTTGCAATGTGTTTGTATACATTATGTTCACCTTAGCAGGTAAGTGGTTACTTTAAAAATATTAGGTAAGTAGGTAACACACTTTTACATTAAAGAGATATGAATCTCTTGGCATCTTTACACATAGGGTTAACTGTATGTGAAGCGTCGCGGCCTACGAGAGGGTGAGTACAGTTTTACATTACATTAGTTAAAGAGATATATGAATCTCTAAGCATCACCTCTAAACATAATCAGCTGCTTGAGGAGCATCGTGGCCTACGAGAAGGTAAGTAAATTTAAGTAATTAACAATAATATTAAGTCTCTTAGCATCACCTCAAAACACAATCAGATGCTTGAGGAGCATCTTGGCCTACGAGAACTATTACTTATAACTATTAAACTAATGGTAGCAAACATATTTTAGTTATAGATGTCTTATGACATCTTCCATTAGCTTTCTTAACTTCCATAGCTCTAAC
Source organism: Polyploca ridens (assembly GCA_951394255.1). NCBI lineage: Eukaryota > Metazoa > Arthropoda > Insecta > Lepidoptera > Drepanidae > Polyploca > Polyploca ridens. The sequence continues at coordinate 1,958,371 of OX596250.1, read as the reverse complement.
CTTACCATCCCTGCCAGGAAATATTTGAGTAATTCTGGCCATTGGCCAAGTCATAGGAGGGACGTCTAGTTCCTTGAGGATCACAAGATCACCTACTTTTACATTGGGTACATTATCTTTCCATTTAGGACGGTTTTGTAAGTTATTCAAATACTGTTTTGACCATTGTTTCCAGAATTGTTGTTTCATAGCTGTACATTTAGACCAAAACTTTAATTGATTATCTGCTAGATTAGTCACATCTGGGTTGGGTAAACAAACCAAAGGCGCACCCGTTAAAAAATGCCCAGGTGTGAGATATGAAACATCTTCAATGTCTGAAGACAATGGTGTCAAAGGTCTTGAATTTAATACACCTTCTATTTGCACAAGTACAGTATACAGCTGCTCATATGTTAAAGTATGGCTGCCAAGTATCCTCTTTAAGTGGTGCTTAACACTTTTAACGGCTGCCTCCCACAGACCACCGAATACTGGGGAGTAGCTTGGTATGAAGTTAAAGTTGATACCTAGTTTAGAAGCTGTATCTTGTACCTGTTGTTGATGACATTTAGAACTATTTAATTTATACAATTCTTGTAAATTTTTATTTGCAGCTTTGAAAGTGCCTGCATTATCACAATATACTTCTGTTGGAATGTTTCGTCTTGATATGAACCTTTTGAAACTAGCTAAAAATGTATCAGTAGTTAAGTCGGAACATAACTCTAGGTGTATGGCTTTTGTTACAAAACACACGTATACAATTATGTAGCCTTTTGTTACAATTACACTTCTGATACGTGATTGTTTAACTAGAATAGGACCTGCAAAGTCCATTCCAACTTTCTCAAAGGGTCGGCAAGCATTTACTCTATCTGAAGGTAAGGAACCCATCAGTTGTTTAGCTGTATTAGCTTTGAAGCGGAAACAAGTTATACATTTATAAATTACACTTTTTATCAAGCGCAAAGCGTTGATAATCCAGTAACGTTGATTTAAATTACACAAAATTAATTTTTGACTGGCATGTAAAAGTTTAATGTGGATATTCTCTATAATGAGATGTGTGAGTCTAGATTCTCTAGGTAATATAATTTGATGTTTATGAGCAAAAGACAAAGCAGCATGTTGTAGCCTACCACCTACTCTCAGAAGTCCTTCAGAATCTATGAACGGATTGAGACCTTTTAAACATTGCTGTACCTGTGAGTTATTTTGCAAGGCTAATATGTCTTTAGCAAAGTACTTTTGTTGCTCATTTTTAATTAATAAATTTAATGCTGAATTTGTTTCAGTATGTGATACAAAAGTATGTCTAATTTGTAATGAGTTTGGTTTGCAATTGTTGCAAAATCTGATTACATATGCAAGAATTCTTTGGAGCCTACCTAAATTAGAATATTTAGTTAAAAGACTGTTTAACATTGTGCCCTCAACTTTCTGTGATATCGCACATACCACCTCGTTCACAGGCAATGTTTTTATTTCAGGTACGTCTATAGGTGCATCAAAACTACAATTGTCAAAATTATAGTCAGAGCTAGACATGATTTGAGGCCCTGACCACCACATTTGGTGGTTTTGTAAATCGCAAGGACTCACTCCCCTACTTAAGCAATCCGCAGGGTTTTGATCAGTCGATATGTAACACCAATTAAAATGACTAGTATTGTCCATAATTAATTTTACCCTATTTGCAACATATGTATTCAGTTTGATTGGCTCAATTTTCAGCCATGCTAGGACTACTTGAGAATCAGAGAACAAGTGTGTTTCATTGACTATGTGTTTTGAATTAATAGTTTTATAAACTTTAGCAATTAATTTAGCCAATAATAATGCTGCATTAAGCTCTAAACGAGGAATACTCAACTGTTTTGTTGTTTTTGGATTTATCCTTGATTTAGAACAAAGAAGCAACATTTTTACATTGCCATTTATGTCTATTGTTCTCAAATAGATTGCACAACCATAAGCTACGTTAGACGCATCTGAAAATCCAATCAATTGAATCTTATGCTTATTATCAATACATGCATTTCGTTTTACTTGAATGGGTGACATTTTAACTAAACTATTGTAAAATAATTGCCATTCTCTTTTCAACTCATTGGAAGGAATTGAATCCCAGTCAGTGTTTGATAGCCAAAGTTCCTGCATAATTTGCTTAGCTTTTATTAATATGGGACCAATTATTCCCAATGGGTCGTAAAATTTACTAATGTAACTCAGTATCTCTCTTTTTGTATCGACGGATTGCTCAGGTGGAGGAGGAAACCTAAAGGAGTCTGTATTTATATTAAAATTCAGTCCTAAAGTTTTGATATCCTTCCCAATATTGATTTCTCCAGCATACTGCTGTTCCTTAGGAATGTCGTGCAATATGCTATCATCATTGGCTGACCATCTGTGTAGGCTAAAACTACCTAAGGCTAGCAAACCAATAAGTTGACCTTTTGTGTCGATAATAGTGTTGAGATCACTGTGTGAATACAAAATATCATCTATGTAAGCTGAGTTTAAAAGCACTGGAGAGGCCAGTGGATATTTGTTTTTAAACCTATAAGCAAGTTCATTTAAACATCTTGTGGCTAAATATGATGAAGTTTTTAACCCATAAGTTACAGTATTTAGCTGCAAACATTTTATTTCACTACTTGGATCATCCCTCCACAAGATGTTTTGTAAAGACCTTTGCTCTTTATTAATTAATATATTCCTAAACATTTGTTTAATGTCACAGATAAAGAAATATTTGTCCAATCTGAACAATATTAGAATGTCAAACAACTCATTTTGAACTACAGGACCGTTCATCATTATATCATTAAGTGATATTTTATTTGCTGTTTTCATGGATCCATCAAATACTGTACGCAAGCGCGTGCTCACAGCATCCTCCCGTATTACAGGATGATGAGGCATGAAGTATACTGCATCTCGAGACAAGTTGTAGCCTGTAATATCAAAATAACTTGCATGACCAAGTTGAATATATTCATCAATAAATTTTTGATATTCTTTGAATAAAGTATTATCTTTATTAAATCGTTTTTCTAAGTTTAGAAATCTATGCAATGCTAATGGTAAGGAACTACCTAATTTATTGTTAACATCACAAATTGGAAGTTTCATTGGCATTGAAACTTCAAACTTATTGTTATTAAGTTTTACTGTATCTTTAAAATACTGTTCACAGTATTGTTGTTCAGATGTGTGATGTTCAGTGTACACCTCTGGTACAGCCTCTGATTGCCAAAATTTTGATAGACTACTGTTTATGTCAGATTCGCACTCATTGCAGAATAAGGAAACAGCAGTATCCTGGAGAAGCGGAGGTGAAGGTACATTGCCTGCGATTATGTAACCGAATTGCGTGTGAACAAGGCGGGGTTGCGCAGGATCACTGAACTTCGTGAACTTTTCCTCAGGTTGGGGCAGCAACACCTGAAAAAATATATCAGCAGCTAACAAAGCATCTATTTCATTTGGCACATTGAAAGCATCGTCTGCAAGTTTTATATTTTTAGGGATATTTATATCACCTTTGTTTAGACAGTTCTGTGGTAACTTCATCGCAATATTATCTGTTACAAGAAAATTGACACTGACTTGGTATGGATATACACATGAGAATATATTAGTTTGCAAAGAATGTTTAATATTATTTTCAGCATTAGCGATGCCTCTTATACCAACAGTAGTAGCAGTTAGCTTTTTACCTATGAGTTTAGTAATTTTGTTAGTGATGAAAGAAGATTGACTTCCTGAGTCAAGAAGGGCTCTGATTATTATCGGTTTGCCATTCTTCGCAATAATTTTTATTTTAGCAGTAGGAAGCAAAACTTGATTGTTGTTGTTCAACCCTGACAACATAACCACCGGTTTGGTCGGTGTGTCTGACCCAGACTGTGCATGGCTTTCTTCATGCAAAAGCGTGTTGTGTAGTTGTTTACAGCGTGCACATTTAAAGTGAAAGCGGCATTTTCCCTTATGATTATTCAAACATATTTTACAAAGCTGCCTGCTTTCAGCAAATTTGACACGTTCATTTACACTTGCCAGCATAAATTTTGAGCATGAAAAAAGCTTATGCAACTTACCACAAAAGCTGCATGACTGTAGTTTGGATGTTGCAAAATTTGTAGACTTTGTCAACGCTTGCTTACTGCTGCTAGTATCGGAGTTCTCCAATGCTAAAGCTCGTGCATCCAAATACTTGATAAATTCTGAAAAAGTAGGTAAATTGGTGGGATCGCGATCTAAACAATATGAAGCATACGTGTTGTTATCTAGTTTTCTCGATAAAATGCACACAAGCACACTATCCCAGCTCTCTACTGGTTGTTCCAGATTTTTAAGAGCAGCAACATGCTGCTTTGCTTCGGAAACAAAGTTTCGAAGTGAAGTTACACTAGGCTTAGTTATCGGACTTAAGTCTAATAGATATGAAATGTGTTCATACACAATTTTTTGTTTATTGTCATACCTATCTTGTATAATTTTTAAACCTTCTGCATAACTTGTACCCTGTACTGGTAAATTTTTTACTAAATCGTAAGCCTCACCTTTGAGAAAAGTTCTTAAGTACATAAATCTTTGAATGTCAGTAATTGTTTTGTCATTGTGAACTAATGCATTGAATAGTTCTATAAATGGCTTGTATTCAGAATAACTACCATTAAAGAATGGAATTTTTATGTCAGGAAGTATTTTTGATGCGGATTTCTTTTTGATACAGCTACCATCACTCTGAGATACGTTAAAATGAGTGTCAAGTTGAATTTTAATTAACTCTAAACCTTTGAAACATAGATCCTCGGTAAGTGTGGGATCTTCATTATCTTGTATTATCATGTTAAACTCATTATATTGACTGAAAAGAGATTTTAACCTATCTTCCTTCAAAAGTAACATTTGTTGTGTCGCGTCTTTTAGAGAATCTTTGGTAATGGTATTACAAATGCGTGTTATGGTACCTTTTATGTATCCACGTTTTTGTGGCAATGATTTCTCGCCTTCCTCATATTCCATGGTTGGCTTTGACATGGTAGGTTCCCACTATGTACCTAAGTTACGTAAGTTAAGAAAACTTAAAAACCACTTATATTAATCACTGATTGAAATTAAGTACTTAAAACTAGTTCTCTTGGCATCCTCTCAGAAAGTAATCAACGCATTCTGAGAAGCATCGTGGCCTCCGAGATAAGAAAAAGTTTGTTTACACAGGTTCGTTCGTAAAATGGCGGATTCAATTTTCGATAAAAAAATATTAAATAAAATTGAGTCGTGTTCCAAATTACATTAGAGAGATACACATACAGAGATACACATACAAAAAATGTGTATCACGTTGTAGCATGAAAGTTCTCCGGCAAAAGAAAGAGATAGTTGGCCTGGTGTCCTCTTCTAATCACGGCCAGCGATGATGCTAAAACAATTGCACCGATCGTCGCTGGAACGTTACTATTGAGTGAAGAGAACTTGTGCAGGCACGTCGCTAGATGGCGCGAGGGCGCCCCCTAGTATTTCTTCTTTTTTCTTAGGAAAATTTCACAATGGCGATTCACAAATATAGCATCGTCATATAGTAGATAATTGACTATATGCGATGAGATGCGTTGCAGTCTTCGAGGATGCGACGATCTTGCTCGATTGGTGTAAGCACCAATCCGTCCGTGTGGCGTTACCGCTGTCGTTGCCTTAGGGCAAAATAATGGCGGCGTACACTCGTAGGTCACACGTACAGCACTTACACGCGTCACCAAGTTTTGTAAACCCGTACTTTTCGTTGCACTTTTTTGACTAATTGCACTAATCGTGATGCACTTTTTTAATCCGGCTCGAAGGACCATGTTAAGGGTCCGTCGGTGCAACAGTGTAATTAAAAGGCAGGAGCACGTTTTATCGGTTTAATGGTTGGAGAACGAAGAGGCCGGTGTTGCCATGCACAATAATATTATTATGTTTCCAACAACAGGTACCACCTTCCAGTCCAGGCCAAAACCGTACCGCAGACAGATGGATCACATCAATCCGGACTCATGTTGTATATAAGGTATATGTTATGAACTCCTTATGTAAATAGGATCATGTAGAAAAAATTTAATTGTCACAGATGAAAATAAAGATCCATACTATTCAAGATACAACTTGATGAGAAATACAACTTGAAGTAAAATACAACTTGAAGTAAAATAGAACTTGAAGTAAAATAGAACCCATTGCTGAAACAATAAAGATAAAATGCTATTAGCACATTTTATAGGTTAACCAGGTGGTCTCATACAATGGTGGGGAAACTTACCAGATTATTTCCTCGGATATTTCCAATAATGCTGCATCCCACCCCTTCCTTATATGGTTTTTCAGTACATTTTTAACTAAATGCTGAAAAGAAACATGGATATAAATGACAACCATAAAAATATATTTGTCGACATTCGATTATGAAATCAAAACATATCACTCACTCACCTGAATATGTTGGTGCTATTTAACGAGTAAATTTAAGCCTTACATGGCCATTAAACCGCAATACAAATAAAATTTGATCTCAACACTGCCATCACCTCGGCATTAAGTTGACAAAAGGAACGAAACCAACGGTGTTCCCAGCACCTGCTTGAAATGAAAATTCCAAAACTCCATTCAAAAAGTTACCAATCCATGAACACTCAAATCGCAATTCGAACGAGAAATACCAAATTTTCACTTACAATAAGGTCTAATAATCCTTTAGAACTTATATAAAAATATTACAGAATTTCTACGACCCTAATTAACCCAAATTAAAACAAAACTCCTGAACCTCAAATCTCCCAAACTTATGAAAAACTACCAAATTTGTATAATTTTTCCCTTGCTGTGGTCATTGACCCCACTCTCGTAATTTACATGTTGAAGCTCCTCTCTGATTTGCCAAAACTGCAAATGACGCTTTGCTGTGATTGGATAACACTCCTCTGAAAATTTACTCATACCCCATGTATAAATTCCCTAAAAAAAAAATATATTTTTTCCAAAATACTTCGAAACGTTGATATATGAGTATTACATACAACATTATTGCCATGTAGCATTTTTCTACAAACATGTAAGCTCAAAACAAAACGTAAATTTAAAAGATAAATATTTAATTTTTTACATGTCGGTAGAAAAAGTCTTCACTTTTCAAAACTAGATGTCGCCACCAGTATGAAACTCAAGAATGACAATAAAGCGCGAAATTCAAAATCCTACTAAAATCCACAACGTTACAATACCCCCCTTCCAACGAAAAGGCTCACAGCTGCTCGAGCCGTTCGCTGCCCTCAGCGATGACTCTCTACAATCTGAAAAAAAAAACTGCAGAAAACTAACATTGAGAAAAAACATTGAGAAAACAAACCATTATCAGGAAAATAATTAACTTATAAAAGAAAAAAAACAAACTCACGGCACATATAACAACAAAAGCACGTGAGGGAGAACCCAACGACTAGCTATCTCTCATAAAACTCCTGTACCAAAAAAACCAAAACTAAAACCCAACGTAGACAGCTAGCGTGAACTAAAAACAAAAAAAAATAAAAAATGTTTAAGCGCAACAGCTACTCAACAGATCAACATCTTCATATTCCAACCAGTGTTCTCATACCAAATTTTCCAACAATCAGGACCGATCTTAACATTCCTAAATAAACCCATCTGTCCGGACAAAAAAATATATAAACCAATCTTAAAAAAATATATATATAACCAACATATTCATCCTTTAAACAAATATATATATATATAAATATATCCTAAAATATCATGATCTTGTTGTGTACGTACCAAAAAAAACAAAGAACAATAAAATAAATTTCAACTCTAACTTACTTCCTTATTTTTTCTTTACCCTTTTATTCAATTTAGTTGTTAGTTTGTTAGTAAATTGTTAGTAGGTTAGTGTGTTAGTAAATTGATTACAAATGAATCTATATATGTCCTTGAATCTAAAACCGAAAATCTTTAAACTGAGCTACTACACTGTATTATTTACTTTTATGACATCTAAACAAATATGGGTACACAACAAGATCACAATAATTACACTTCAAAAAAAATACCAAAAGGATCTCAAGAGAGATTCTTTTTTGAAGTGTACGAGAGTTTAACGACATATCGAGGTCGGGGCTATGTACTGAAAACACTAAACAATTTTTGAAAATATCTTAATAAATTCAGAACTACCAAACACGTTGTGTCCTAAACCACAAAAAAATTTCCTAAAACAAAAAACCATAACTTCCTTCCAACCAAAATTAGCAAATTAAGAAGAAAAAAAATGTTATATAATATCGTATTATATACCAAAACCGTGATACCTCCCACCTTTTCACTTCTGTAATTAAGAAGAAGAAAAATGTTATAAAATAACAAAAAAACTGGAAGTTCACAAACAAAAAAAAAAAAACCACAGCTGTACAGCTATATGGAATATGCAACCCAACTTGCAAAAAAAAAACGATTTGACGATGATTGTCTCAGCACAACTTCGAACGAATCGTTTCATTCAAATTCATACAACCTTTCATGCATCTATTGTTCATACTTCACATCTATCATATTTGAGTAGTAATACAAATTTCAAACTGTTTACCACAACCTACCACTTTTGAGTTTAAATATATATATTATTTAAACGCAACTGTAAACGATTTCTGTGCTGCAACTAATCTTACTTTATGCCTTAAAATCTTTAATATGCCACGAACCAATTGGATGACCATTTAGTCTTTCCAATTCATAAACTAACGGAGACAGAACACGCCTAACCCTACACTTCTCATATTTCGGTGCTAATTTAGCCATGCGAAATTTTTCAGCATCGCTGTGAGTGTAGGTTGCTTTCCAAACTATATCTCCTACCGAAAACTTGGCGTTTCGACGCCTTAAATTATAATGCGTAGCATTTTTGGCATGGGCCTTAAATAGATGGCCACGAACTTTGTCAAAAACATCGCGTAAACATCCGAATTCACCAGCATAATCCTCGCGCGGCATACCTACACCGTACTCCTTATCAGTGTCCTTGTAAAAGTTACCATTTAACACTGGTTCTCTAGCGTGCACTAAAAAGAAAGGAGAAAATCCCGTGGACTCATTTACAGCGCTGTTAATAGCAAACTGAATTTTTAAAAGATGTTCATCCCACGATCTGTGATTTTCTTCTACGTACGACGCTACAGCAGTCATGACAGTTTTGTTGTAACGTTCTACAAGGTTCACTTGCGGCGTGTAACGAGGGCCGTAGTGCTGTTTGGGAATATTATACCGGTTAAGTAGATGACGAAACTCAGATCCAGTGAATTGTACACCATTATCTACAATTACTGTTTCCGGAACCCCATGAGCTAGTATAATACCTTCCTCGAACTTTCTAGCAACCCAAGCACTAGTAGCACGACGAAGTGGAAATAAGAGTGTATACTTTGAAAAACAACATGTGACAACCAAAAGGAATGTGTAGCCGGAACGCGACCGAGGTAAAGGACCTACTAAATCGGCTGAAACTACCTGAAACGGCCTATTACACATCTTCGGTTGTCCCATTAAACCTGGTGTAGCTTTTGTAGAATGTTTATAAGCTGCACAAACATCACAATTTTTTATATAATCCTGGATATCTTTAAACATACCAGGCCAATAAAATCTTAAACACATCCGTCTATGTGTTTTAAATACCCCTAAATGACCAGCGGTTGGTTCATTATGATATTCTTTAATCAAATTTTTCCGTTTACCCTTTCGAACTACTTCCTTCCAATCAAATTCCCGTGTTAAACTATATTTACTTTTACTGAATCTAAATAATTTATTGTCATTAATACAAAAATTTGGAGTATTCCTAGGGAAACTTTTACAGTTGTTGTAAACCCTATCATACCATTCATCATTCTCTCCACTGTCAGTAACATTTATCACATCCACGTTCATAAGTCGTGACAATGCATCCGGGACTACATTGTCAGTACCCTTCCTATGTTCAATTTCGAAGTTGTACTGCGACAATCTACATCCCCATCGTGCAAGTCTACCAGAAGGGTTTTCCAAATTCATAAACCACCTTAATGACGCATGATCTGTGATAACTTTAAAAACACGAGAACCCAAATACGCCTGGAACTTCTCCACAGCAAAAAGTACAGCAAGAGCTTCCCTTTCTGTAGCACTATAATTTCTTTCAGTTTTTGATAAAGATCTACTAACATATGCTACTGGATGATCATGACCCTCAACTTCTTGAGACAACATTCCTCCTAACCCATACGCAGAAGCATCACAATGTACTACAAAAGGTTTGCTGAAATCTGGAACTGCTAAGATTGGTGCTGAAACTAATGCATTCTTTAATGTATTAAAAGAATTTTCGGCATCTTCACTCCACTCAAACTTCGGAGCTTTCTTACCTTTGCTCGTGAGTCTATTTAACGGTGCAGCGATGGTGGAAAAATTCCTAATAAATCGACGGTACCAAGAGCAAGTTCCCAAGAATACCTTTACATCATGTGCTGATGTAGGTGTACGAAAATTTAATATTGCCTCTACCTTATCCGGATCTGTTCTCAAGCCATGTTCGTCAACCACATAACCCAAATATTTAAGGGAATTTCTAAAGAAATTACATTTTTCTAAATTTATTGTCAAATTTGCAAATTTTAATTTGTCTAAAACACGGTTCATTAACAAAAAATGTGTGGCGAGATCGGAACTACAGATAACAATGTCATCGATGAAACAAAAAACAACTCCGTTCTCCACATCACTACAAAAATTTTGATTGAACAACATGTCCATAAGTCTTTGTTGCCGCGCTGGGGCACCGCAAAGTCCGAATGGCATTACCTTAAATTTAAATGAACCACGACCAGGAACTGTAAAAGTTGTTTTATCTTGCGAATCCTCATCTAAACCACATTGCCAAAAGCTAGAAGATAAATGTATTGATGATAAATATTTAGCTTCCTTTAAACTATCTAAAATCTGTGGAATATATGGTATCGCATACGAATCCCCTTTCGTTACTGAATTCAATTTTCTACAATCTAAACAAAATCTCCAATCCCCGTTTGATTTTGGTACTAAAAGTACTGGGTTATTCCAGGGACTTTCACTGGGTGTTACTACATCAAGCTTAAGCATCTTATCTAATTCCGAACTTAAGGCAGCCTTCTTCTCAGGAGAGAGTGGATACTGTCTCGCCTTAATTGGAGGATGATCGCCTGTATCAATTTTGTGAGTTATGAGTGAAGTCCTACCCAAACCTATTTTTGCGGAGGAAATATCTTCAAATTGTTTAACTAAATTTTGTGCCAATTCCTGTTCTTGTGGTAGTAAATTATCAAAAGAAGTTAAAGAATTTATTTGATTGGAATCATCGGAAAAACATGATTTATAAAAATGATCGGGAGCAGCCCGATAATCAATGGTATCAAAAATTTCTGATGCCAAATTAACCCTAGAAAGATAATCTGCGTAAAAAATACGCATGCGCGATCGAAATATTGCTGTATTTTTTTTATTTGCGCGAATCTGGCGCTGAGGGTTTTGGTAATCTCACTCGTCGCTTGGAGCATGCGTAAGGTGACCGTTTCGCTGAGGTAAGTGCCACCAATTTCGAAATATAACGATGGCGGAGTAAAAAATACGCAAGATTATCTTTAACGTGACTTTTAAGATTTCAACTTCTTCGACAAATCGTGTTGTTTTTTATTTGTAAGTTATTGTTGTGTAGTTTTTGCATTGTTACTGTACTGTTTATGTTTCTATAAATATTTTGGCCCATCATCGCTAAGATTGGGAGTCGAAATACGGGAGAAGAGCGAATTCTCGCTGCTCTTTTAGATAGTGATGGCGAACATATTAGTAACGACTTAGATAGTGAAATTGCACATCACGATATTGAAAATGACGTGAAAAGAGGCTTTCATAAATGAGGAAAGAGAGAAGACCCGGCTCATGGTGAAAATTTGCTCTGATGTCATGTAGCAGAAAATCGAATCGATGGCATATATGGTTATTGGTATTCTATGGAATGATAAGTATAGCTTGCATTAGTTGCATTATTTCCAGCCGCAATGTTTTCAGTAAAGTCGACAAGGTTCTCAGCCGGAAAAAATACAAGTAAAATCTTAGCCTAGCTCAAAGATTTTATGGGCAATACCGTTTATGGGCAATTGACTGGAAACCCCTGCTCTGTACAAATATTTCCGGGAGAATATCGCCCACATCCTGCCAAAAGATGTCCCTGATGCACCAGAAAACAATCCAGAGGAACCAATGCCAAAAAGTCATATTATACTGTGCGTTTTGACCCTCAAAGAAACGGCGAAAGGCAAAAACATTGTGCAATAATTGACAAAAAGCTATTTTTCGAGAGCATAATGTTGACTTGTGTCTAAACTGCATCTGACTGATTTATAAGTCATTACGTGTGCTTTTATAATAGGCGGTATCTTACAATTTCTGAATGTTCGTTAAAATTACTGACTATTGGTATAAATTATTTTAATGTTCATTTTTAAAAATTAGTTTCAATATGTTGATGATTTTTGCAGAGGCTCAAAGTTTTTGCTTAATTTTAATATGATTAATTATTATATACACATAAATCATTGTTTTTATTGTTCTTTAATGTATAGAAAAACAATATCAAATAGCTTATTTATTACCAGCATGTAAAACAAAATATTATAGCCTGTCAAAATTCATGCGTATATTTTACGCATGATTATCTTTAACGTACTCTAAAATATGATTATCTTTCTAGGGTTAAAAGCTTTAAAAAAATCACAACCGTAAATAACATCTAAAACTATTCCTGGAATAACATAAAACTTTATGATACGAGTTGAATTATTGAATGAAACCGGAATGAACATAAAACCCATTGTTTCCAATTTAACCCCATTTGCTACACTACAAGAACTGTCAATACCTAGTTGAAATTTGAACCCTAAATTTTCAAAATGCTTATGAGAATTGTTTCCTAATATTGAAACGCAAGCACCAGAATCTAACAATCCAATAACTTCAAAATCATTAATCTTTATTTTTAAATAAGGCCGAATATCATTTTTATCTGTTTCAAATAATACCGAAGCAATGGAACCAAAACTATAGAATTTATTAATTGACTTTAAACATTTACTAGCATTGCTACGGTCGTCATTTAGTTTTTTGAATATCTATTTAAATTGTTATTGCAAGGACAGTTCCTTACTGTAAAGCCAACCTTACCACACTTAAAACAGTAAAGTTTAGGTTGTACCTGGCATTTCCTAAAATCATGATTGCCTTTACCACATTTGTAGCAAATGTTATTATTTCCGTTACGAAAGTCACGAGCATTATTAGGACCTTGCTTGCTTGGCTGAGATTGAGACAAAGCTAAGACAGATTTCACCTTTTGTTTGTATGAAAAATCCGAACCTAACACACTCGAAGTTGACTTCGTTGGTTCTGTAAACAAAGCTGAGCGCTGCTTAGCTGCCTCCAGTATCCTACACTTTTCTTTTAAAACTGAAATTGTGTTTATTTCAACCAATGCTAATTGTTGAGCAAAGATAGGTCTAATATTATGCAACAATATTTCCAAAATTGATGCCTCAGGCAATGGTGACTTTAACCGTGAGATCATGCAGAACATAACGGAGAAATAAATATGAACCGGTTCATCAACCCCTTGAGTCCTGGACCTTATTTCCCCCATAAGACGGTAGTCATAGTCCACAGGATCAAATTCGTCAAGAATTAATTTTTTTAATTCCACCCAACAGGACACCTGTTCACGAATTCCTCGATACCACAAAAGTGCCTGATCAACAAATAACTCCGCTGCTGAATTAAAAATTTTTGAATCTGAAACGCCATAAGACCGCTTCAGTTCCTCTACACGTTCTAAAAATGTGCGTGGATCTGTAACACCATTAAATTTATGATTCCATTTCGCCACATTCTTATCACCAGCACATTCCACTACAGATGCGGAGATCACTGGCTCTGCCGCAGACTCCAATGAAGAACCTGTAGGTTGTGACCGCTCTAAACGTGCAAGTATATTTTCTAAATTTATATTTAAGTCAGACAGCTTCAAAACGACTGCAGGATCAGTAGACTGAATCCGCATCAACCTATGGTACAAATGATACCCTAAGGCTCTGCACCTAGCTGCAGTGTGCCTTTCTGATGGCTTCTCACATTTGTCGCTGAGATAAGTTAATTCATTTAACTTTATCGCAACAACCGAAAGATCATCCAATGGATCCCGTTCCGTTTCTGAAATATCCTCAGTTGGACACTCTTTGATGAGTTGCCGCAACTGCTTACGCAAACCCTCAACCGTAGCCTGCCGTTGGCCTGTACGTCATATTGAATATTAAAAAAACAAATTTAAAAAAAAATTATTGAAGAAAAAAAATTTTTAAACAAAAAAAAATATTTCCCGATAGGTAGTTCGGTGTTAAATTGCTTGGTGGTATAGCCGTTACAGTGTTACTTACGTACACAACAATTTCCCTTAGTATTATAAACCTTTAACTAAATGTTATAACTTTCACTTAATAAACAATATTTTTTAAAAATAACTTAAAGTTTTTTAAAATCTTTTAGAAAGATTTGTTAAATGAAAATAAAAATATTTAAACAATAAATTTTATGCAAAGCTCTCTCTAAACACTGGTTTGTTATAAATCTAAATAATTGCTTAATTGATTGTTATTGTTAACTATGTAATAAGTTTATGAAAAAATATCCAAAATAAATTTTAATTTATAGTAAGTGAATGTTCGACACTTTCTATAATTTGCTATACACAATTTCACACAAATAAAACACACAAATACCTATGGTGGAAATAAATAATAATATAATAAAATTTATTTATTTCTCCCACAATAAGTTACAAATATAATACAATAGCTACATTAAGACAATAAAATACTTAAATTGCGGGAGACTGGTGCCTAAACTAGGCAGAGCCTGTATTTCAGGACACCAGGTCTCCACCCCACGGTTGATGTAAACATTTTTTTTTAAATCTCAAGTAACTTTTCAAAAACAAAAACAAAAACAAATGTTGGTGGTATAACCTCAAAAAAAAAATGTGCATGTGCAACAACCAAAATTACATATTTTTTACCATAACAAACAATTTAATTACACAACAATTGAATGTAACCATTATAAAAACATTATATAAAGAAAAAAAACAATGTGGGCGCCATTTGTCACACTCCCGGTCCCCGGTGAACCAGGAGGGACAAAAAAAGAAAGAAAGAAAGAAAGAAAGAAAGAAGGAAGAATCTCTAATGTGAGATTTACACTGAAGGTGTAGAATCTCTTAATCGGTTGTTGAGGAAACGAAACACATGCACTGCAATAAAAAGATATAGATTCCTGATAATGCTTTATTTATACATAAAAATATATGCTCAGTCGACAGGGGTCGCTTGGTGAGGTTCTGTTTATATAGGTAAAGGTTACACGTTACAAAAAAAAAGAATACTTGTTATCTAGTTACAATTGTATCGAGATTATAGATTATCTGATTATACCACCAAAATTTTATATTGAGAAACTATGTCTCTTTACAAATTATTATAATAAGGAAACATTTGGAATACCTTATATGCCAGGTTTACTTTATATTACTTAATTCCTGCTGATGTGGCATTGCATCGGCACACTCGGGGAACTTCCTGCTTGTGAACCGGACAGGTACCACCTTCCAGTCCAGGCCAAAACCGTACCGCAGACAGATGGATCACATCAATCCGGACTCATGTTGTATATAAGGTATATGTTATGAACTCCTTATGTAAATAGGATCATGTAGAAAAAATTTAATTGTCACAGATGAAAATAAAGATCCATACTATTCAAGATACAACTTGATGAGAAATACAACTTGAAGTAAAATACAACTTGAAGTAAAATAGAACTTGAAGTAAAATAGAACCCATTGCTGAAACAATAAAGATAAAATGCTATTAGCACATTTTATAGGTTAACCAGGTGGTCTCATACAATGGTGGGGAAACTTACCAGATTATTTCCTCGGATATTTCCAATAATGCTGCATCCCACCCCTTCCTTATATGGTTTTTCAGTACATTTTTAACTAAATGCTGAAAAGAAACATGGATATAAATGACAACCATAAAAATATATTTGTCGACATTCGATTATGAAATCAAAACATATCACTCACTCACCTGAATATGTTGGTGCTATTTAACGAGTAAATTTAAGCCTTACATGGCCATTAAACCGCAATACAAATAAAATTTGATCTCAACACTGCCATCACCTCGGCATTAAGTTGACAAAAGGAACGAAACCAACGGTGTTCCCAGCACCTGCTTGAAATGAAAATTCCAAAACTCCATTCAAAAAGTTACCAATCCATGAACACTCAAATCGCAATTCGAACGAGAAATACCAAATTTTCACTTACAATAAGGTCTAATAATCCTTTAGAACTTATATAAAAATATTACAGAATTTCTACGACCCTAATTAACCCAAATTAAAACAAAACTCCTGAACCTCAAATCTCCCAAACTTATGAAAAACTACCAAATTTGTATAATTTTTCCCTTGCTGTGGTCATTGACCCCACTCTCGTAATTTACATGTTGAAGCTCCTCTCTGATTTGCCAAAACTGCAAATGACGCTTTGCTGTGATTGGATAACACTCCTCTGAAAATTTACTCATACCCCATGTATAAATTCCCTAAAAAAAAAATATATTTTTTCCAAAATACTTCGAAACGTTGATATATGAGTATTACATACAACATTATTGCCATGTAGCATTTTTCTACAAACATGTAAGCTCAAAACAAAACGTAAATTTAAAAGATAAATATTTAATTTTTTACATGTCGGTAGAAAAAGTCTTCACTTTTCAAAACTAGATGTCGCCACCAGTATGAAACTCAAGAATGACAATAAAGCGCGAAATTCAAAATCCTACTAAAATCCACAACGTTACCTAATTTAAACGTGTAAAACAGATTAACAGTGAGTGCTGTAAAAAAAAAAATACTGTGCGCCATATTTGTTGGGGTTCGCCTGCGGCTTCACGCTCTTTTTTCAAATTCACATTCAAAAAGCATTTATTCAATTTAGGCCCTGATAAGGCACTTATGAACGTTAACAAATGGCTCTACACCGGTTCCAAATACAACTTGAACTGAGAAGGCTTAATATCGCCTCGTCTGTAATTACCAACTTAGCACACATGTATCACAATAAACTATTATGACCTTGGATAACAAAATTCAAAATTCAAAATCATTTATTCAAATAGACCTTCGCAGGCACTTATGAAAAGTCTGACTCTAATACTCTAATACCGGTTCGGAAGGTTGCATTTGCTGAGAAGAGCCGGCAATAACTTTATTATTGGATGGGCATTTTAAACATAATCTCACCATGAGAAGAGATGATGGGGTCGAAGGCGTTACGCATATTTAGCCTAGAAGAAAACGGGCCCGATTTGTTGCTTCTGAAAATATCTGGGATATACTGGTTCTAGTCATCGAGATCTGTGGTTCCAGCATTTCATTCATCATCATCATTCTTAGAGACATCCGATCATCACCAACGTTACTATTTCTGGTGTAGAAATCTATTTTTAACTGACTTAAAAAAGGAGAAGGTTCTCAATTACGTAATCATAGACACTTACAAGCAATATAAAAAGCCACGAAAACTTTACATGATATATTTCTGAAACCACGGAAGATAGCTTCTTGAAGTGAAAAGCAACATTCAAATGTATTTAAAAAACAATAAATTGTAAAAAAAAAGTATTTTAATGTGGCCATTTGAACAAAAAGCAAGTGGGCTTACATAATAATATATAAAATAATATTATTCAATGATTTAAAAAAAATGGTTCAATTTTGTGAACCCAATTTAATTAGAGAGTAATTTTTTTAAGTTTTGTGTGTATTGATCATGATCTTCCAGAGTCATATTTAATTAATCAAGGTAGAATCATGTATTGACAGATCTAAACGCAAATTATGCAATTAATATATTAATTGCTCCAATATAATTAATAATGTCGAAGCACTTTGGGAATTAATCAATCCTGGTAGACATAGCCATATAGAAAGGCATACTAGATATTACTTCCTATTGCTTCGTGCTTTGTCCGTCTATCACAGCGACATATTCCAGTTACTAGTTATGGCATTGTTAAATATTGCTAACCGAACCATATTGCATATGAAACAATTGAAAATAAACCTTTTTTTTGGCTGTTACAGGAATTTACCAACAAAGAATCATGGCGAGCTCCATACATTGATTTGTACAAAAAATAAAACATTTTAGAGGGTTTTGAATCACTTCCATTGTTGAAATTACATTACCACAACACAACAACAAAACAAACGGTTTTGGTCGCGAATAGTCGCGATTTGCCGGCATGCCATAGAAATTCGCATTTTTATCCCGGGGTTCTAAAAATCTTTAAATGGCTCAAGTTGTTCCTTAGGCACCAAGGATCAATTATAACGTCATTCCAACGTCTCTAAAAATCTTTATTTTTTTGTACAAATCTCGCCATGATCCTTTGGGTACTGAGAATGTTTCTTCTCTCTCGCTCAATCACGCTGGTTTGGTTGAGATTTGATATATATATATAGATCTATACCTGGAAATTACATATAGGGTCATTCGGAAACGTATTAGATCCCTCAAAAAAACAGAAGCGGAAGCTAGTTACATGATAAACAAAATAAGAATTTTGTTGTTTCATGTTACAACGGTAATGTTAACCCAATACATTTTTAATCAAATAATAAAGGTCCTTACCGAACAGAGGTACGAGATGGGAAATTACGGGACAAAATTAGGGTGCCAAATTAATTCTCGCTTGATTATGTACTTCAAACAATATTGTTTTACGTTTTCTTCGTTCGGCCGTTTAATACTTTAGGATATTTTCGTTTTTAATTTTAAATTGGGTAGCTTCAGTTTTTTTTATTTAGCAAAAATGCGGCTATTACAAGGAAAAACATATCTCTGGAACACGGGATTAATCTCGGAAGCTAATAACGTAGTATATTATTAATGTGCTAATATTTAACTATTTATAAAAAATACAATAATTAGTGAATGTTCAAAACATTTGCTTATGAATGTTAGATTTGGCTATGCGAAGACTTATAGTTCAACAACTTCTCACTCTTTATCTGTAATTAAAAAAAATATCTGAAAATAGTAACTTAAAAAAAAACTAAGTAACTTAGAAAAACTAAAGTACCTATAACGAAACTGTGGTCAGAAGAAAAATACTAAAATTAAATATGCTAGTTTTGCCCAGTCTCTCAAATGTATTTAAAACAGTGTTTAAAAAGCTCAGTAGTTACAGTGAGAATCGTTTAAAAATGTACTTTGAAGCAGGCTGGAGTTTCAGAGTTTCCGAGTTCCCGACGTCAAATAAAAATATGTAATAAAATCTTTTTATTTCACCGTTAATGAGTTCCCGAGCTCGACCGCTCGCTGACGGGGGATTAAGAGAACCCTACTATGGGTACTAGACTCCTAAGCTAAATCAAAACACGATAGTTGGTACTAACCTAGAAAAGTCAGCGTCAAAAGTAAATGATCAGATCACATCAGTACCTTTTCGGAATCTTAACTATATAATAATATAATATTATAAATGCGAAAGTGAGTTTGTTTATTTGTTTGTTTGTTACGCCTTCACGCCTCAACTACTCAACGGATCATCATGAAATTTGGCATGTAGAAAGCCTATGGTATGGAGAAGGACATAGACTACTTTTTATCCCGGGAACGCGGGTGAAACCGCGGGGGATAGCTAGTAATCTATAATATTGACATTGTTATAAGGTACTGATCCGAGTTCTGACGCTGAATATGCGCTTTCATAATACTTTTTTATACAATTAAGTTTGCAAACAAGCATACGGCTCACTTATGGACGCTTGCAACACCAGGGGTACCACTCGCGCGTTGCCGATCCTGCAGAATTCTCTTCACACCCTTTTTGAAGAACCCCATGCTGCACCCCTTGGCAAAACCACGGTGGAGCGAAGCTCATTCCCGAGTCTAAGAGTCCGGGGAAGGAAGCTCCTTTCAGATCGCACAGTACGAAACCATTTTGGCTTCATGAGGATGGACGATGGCGAGAGTTGCGATGGTAGAAGGTAGCCGTAGGCATCAGCTCAAACAATTCTTCAGACACTGTCAATTGTATAATCGGTAGAACACACATAAGTACGTAAAGTCTCTCCTCAGACTGATAATACTGTTTTCGAAAGGTAAAGGACCATTCACGTGAGCATAACTGTTTTAAATGATTAAAAAACCGAAAGGAAATGTTCTATTTACTCAAACGTTAACCGGTTCGGACTTTTCTTCGGTTTTTCCCTGACTAGTAAGACAAATATCATTGAGTGGAAACAGTTCGACTTCGATGAAAACTAACAAATGGTAAAGGCCCGTAAAAACTGCAACGTTGCTTGATGGACAGAATCTTTTTGCTCCTATCGTAAAGGTGATTTAGCAGAGAAATTAATAAGAAACCGCCTTTGAGATTGATTAGGAGTGAAAATGACGTGTTCTTGTGTGAACGTTGCTGTTTTTGTATCTAAGCTATATGATCAGGAAATGCTGTTATGATGATTCGATTGGCTTAGCTAATGCAGGAAAAACGTGGTTACATTCTTTTTATCGAGCTTATAATTATTTGATTAGATTAAAACTACTGATTATTGTAAGTGGAAATGAAATGAAATTAATTTATTTGCGAGAATGGGGGTAATGATACAAAATAGTTGGGTTACAAATTATGGAGTTTCGAACTTCGAGCTCAGTAGAGAGCTTCGGTGGGCAAATACTAAAATTGAAATTAAACATTAATATGACATAGCTCAAAGCTAAATGAGATTAATTAAAACAATGCTGAATGAGATTAATTAAATAAAATAAAAATAATAATTCATCTAAAAGATAAAAATGATAACTAATTCAATAAATCATTCTATTTTCAGGCCCAAATGTCAAATAAGTCTCATGTCAAATTAATAATTAGGTATCTATACAAAGAAAAAGCAACTGTTTAGTTTATTGTACTCCTAAAACGACATACAAACATTAGAATACTGGTGAACAACAAGCCTATATCGTGAGTGTTTCTATCGTATTCTGTCTGTGAAATTATTCTTGATTTCATATTTATAAATAATAATAAAATAAAAAAAAATTTAGTGTATCCATGTAAATTGGCGCCATTCCATCGCAATGTTAAAAAGCCTTTATACGAGTAGCACAAAATAATATAATAGATCTTTTGAAACAAAAACATTTGACCTAAATATCATCAAAGGCTAACCGCGGACGGTGGTGTAAAGGTGGTATTATTCACAATTTATAGCTTCACTTTGTTTCCAGCGGTATTGGGTGCCCTTTGATAATTTATAAGTTGTTTTTGTTTTGTAACGGTGTTTTAAATGTTTTTAATAGATTTTGATCGCGTTGTAATTGCTTTTAATGTTTCTTTTTGGTTTTGGCTACCGAAATATGTTTGCTAGTTTTCCTTACATAGATCGATTGGTATTTGGGCTCGGCATATTCTAAAATTGGTTGACCTAGTGTTATTATAACTCGAGCGTTTTCCGTGCTTCGGAAGTCACGTAAAGCCGTTAATCCCAGCTTAGTCGTTAAGCTAATTGGAGGCCTTCTAGGTGGCTTGAAAACTCCAACATTAGGTTGACCACTAGTCTACCTCCACCAATCCGCAGTGGACACGCGTGGTGTAGTATCTTCCCATTCTCTTTCACCCTCAATTGTGAATGGAGGCCTGGGCTCAGTAGTGGGACATTATAGGTTGATGATGATGTTCTAAAAATGCAAAAAGTGACCAAAAGTAGCAGTATATCATGTATATATAATGTATTTTATGTATCAGAAAACATGATTTGTCACCAAAGAAGATGGCCCATCTGATGGTAAATGGTAGAAACCTGCTGATTTTGTGGCTATCATAAAAATGTGTATTTAAATATAGATACATTATATTATATTATATTAGTATATAATATAGTAAGCTAGGTAGTTTTCTTTCAGGTTTCTATATCCCGGTCAGGCTTTTACACGAGCTGGATAGTGAAAGACGTAATAAATTTGTAAACATACGGGAGGTTAGGCCGCCACAAAAAGAAACTGAAAAAATGGGCGATGGTAATTTTTTAACAAACCAATTACATTTTAACTGGACAGTCACAAAAAATACTTTTTGAAAATTTGTGGCCAAGAACCTAGCGGTTTTTACAGGCAGTTGCAGTTGAGAGCCAGATTCTTTTAAGGCTTTGCATAGGTCGGTAACAAGTTGGTCCGTAGGCGTCAGTAGGCAATTACCATCAGGGTTCGGGCCCCTGATGTCAAGATTTACAGATTAGACTGTTTTAGTTGTCTATACTATTTAAATTGCATCGAAAACCATTATGAATTTAGTAGACAACGCACATTGGCTCAATGGCAATTGATTTGTCATGGGATCGTGTCAGAATATCAATTTGATCCCCAGTTGGACCAAATGCTTGTTAATCAGCTATTAGTTAATTAATATTATATATAATTTAATTTATTTTTTAAGGCGATGATAGCTCTGTGGTAGATACGTCGGATACCGAGATGAAGGTTCGAATCTTACAATGAGCTTGAACTTTCAGTGAAGGAAAACATCGTGAGGAAACCATAGCACGGTGGTACTTTGTAGTACTCACCTGGCTGGCTACCACTCTCAAGTTGAAAATCTGTCGCCAAGCATCTATCGGTGTGTTCCCACAGCTGCATTGGATAGCCAGTTCCTTCTAGGCTTTGTGTGCTTACCATCTTCGGCCACAACATCACTTACCATGATGGCATTGTGCTCAAACACATGCCTATTACACAGTAAAAAAAAACTATAAAAAAAAAAAAACGTTTTAACATGAAAAGTAGCTGTCCGGTCCGCAACCAAAACCCCTGTATTTTCAATCTCACAGTTGGCACACAACTTATTGGAGTGTTTTCCTTTAAATTTAGGACGTCGTACGTGACCTAAAGGGGTGTGCAACTAGACGAATTACGAGGAAAGTTCCCGGGACCGTTCAAAATATAGTAAAGTTCCCGGGCCCGGGATCCCGGGTCGGTAACGTGACATTATGAACGTTTACCAAGTTTATATGCCATATTGTTGGCGGGTGTTTGTGATTTGTTCTGATATTATGCTCGTTGTTTGCTACATGTTCTTTAATGCTAAGATTAATCATTTGTTTGATACTAGTTTTGTACCGAGGTTTCACTCATATTTCCGATAAAATGTATCATATATCTATTTCTGGTTTCAATTTAGCTCTTGGGACTCTGTAGAGCTTTTTTTCAAGTGGTTACTGCAGCCATTTGGAAAACAGGGAGTATTCACACACGCGTTACTGACTCTTCCCCCCTCCTCATTGAGCACTGGTGACCATACTCACGCGCAGGAACACAAATAAAGTTATTTGGCTGCGGTATTCTGTAGTGTGGAGGTTAATATACTTACATAATTACACCCAGACTCAGGATATGCAGACATGTTCATGCATACAAATTCATGTTCTGGGTGGGAATGAACCCACGACCTGCGGCGTGATAGGTGGAATCTTAAACAACCACGCCAGCTAGTCCTGTCAGTTATAGTCATAGATTATGAAAAACTAACTTATTATTTACTTAAAGTAAAGTTACTTAAAGTAAAGCCTCATTTACTCTTTCTCACGGAGACGCAGATCAGATGTCCGTCTGACGCGGCATACCTCAGCTACCCCGGGTATACCCTAGAGCACAATTTTAAACCACGTGCTGGGGTCTGTGTGTATGCTCGCGATGACATCTGCTGTCAGCGTCTCCGTAGCCTTGAAAAATCCGGTTTGTCAGTCATATGGGTTCTGGTTGGAACTGGTGTAGAGCAAATTGTCTATGCCTGTGTCTACCGGTCGCACAGCGGTGATCAGGAGACAGTACGGCTCTTTGAACATCTAAGCGTCACGGCGGACGTGGTCCAGCAAAGATACCCATCGGCACAGTTGGTTCTCCTGGGAGACTTTAATGCCCACCATCGGGATTGGCTGTTCCCATACCAGGAGACCGATCTAGCTGGGAGAGAGGCGCTGAAATTAGCACTGACGCTAAATCTCACCCAGCTTGTTCAAGTAGCCACTCGTGTGCCGGATGTTGCTGACCACACGGCCAATTGCTTGGACCTTCTGCTGACTACAGATCCAGACAGGTATTCAGTGTCGGTGTCTGCTCCTCTTGGAACTTCCGACCATTGTCTGGTGAAATCTGTGTCGTCTTACTCTCCGCCTGATCCTTGCCAAAAAGGCACTAGGCGAGTTTGGCGATACAAGTCAGCAGATTGGGATGAGATGCGGTCCTTCTTTGCATCTTATCCTTGGCGGCAAATGTGCTTTTCTTCCGGGGACCCTTCGAGTTGTGCGAGCGCCATTTCTGAGGTGATATGTCAGGCTATGGAATATTTTATTCCATACTCTGACGTATCCCCCAGCAGCAGGACCCCTAAGTGGTTTAATGCAGATTGCACCTCAGCCGAGGCTACTAAGCAATCAGCATACCAAGCCTGGGCAGATGCTCGCGCGCGCAAAGCTCCTGATTTGAAGTCCAAGAAGAAAGCTTTTAATATTGCCACCAAGTCCTGTAAAAAGGCCCTCAAAGATGCACGCACCGACCACATTGGCCGAATTAGCGACAAGCTTTCTTCTTTCCCATCTGGGAGTAAAGTTTTTTGGTCGCTTGCCAAGTCGGTCGAGGCGAATTTCTGCCGCCCATCGCTACCGCCGCTGCTGAAACCCGACGGTTCTCTGGCCCACACAGCCGTGGAGAAGGCTAATATATTTGCCACTCTATTTGCGGGGAACTCACATCTAGATGCGGGTAGCCAATCACCCCCAAAACTACCCTCTTGCGACCTCCAAATGCCAGATATTCATATTCGGCAAAAGGAGGTAGCTAAGGTACTACGCAATCTGGATGTGAATAAAGCCAGTGGCCCTGATGGTATTCCAGCCATTGTCCTACGGAACTGTGCGCCTGAGCTGTCTCCTGTCCTAACACGCCTGTATCGCCTCTCTCTACTAACGGGTCAAGTTCCAAAAGCCTGGAAGCTTGCAAATGTGCAACCAGTGCCCAAAAAAGGCAGTCGTGCTGACCCCTCAAATTATCGCCCGATTGCGATCACGTCCATACTCTGTAAGATTATGGAACGTGTATTGAATCGGAGGCTCCTGGCATACCTTGAAGATAATGATCTCCTCAGTGACCGCCAATTTGGCTTCCGCCAGAAACGGTCGACTGGGGATCTTCTTGTGTATGCCACACATCTATGGAGCGAAGCTATTGAGAGATATGGTGAATCACTTGCTGTTTCCCTTGATATCTCCAAGGCTTTCGATAGAGTCTGGCACGATAGCCTGTTAAGTAAGCTTCCTTCGTACGGAATATCTGCTGGTTTGTGTGCCTGGATTTCAGATTTCCTGAGCGAAAGGTCCATACGAGTTGTCATAGACGGGTGCTCGTCGGATCTATTGGCAATTAATGCCGGGGTACCTCAGGGATCAGTTCTCTCCGCGACATTATTCTTGCTGCATATCAACGATCTGCTAAAACCCGGTATCTTTGGGTACGCAGACGACAGCACTGTCATGGAGAGCTATTTTTCAAGCACACAGGCCACCAGGGAAGAAATCTTGACGCTTAGAGAGGCCATGGTTGAGCGTATTAACTTGAACCTGCAAGCAGTCTCCGATTGGGGCAAAGCTAATCAGGTCAAGTTTAATCCCTCCAAGACACAGGCGTGTCTATTCACCGCTAAAAGGAGTCCTTTCAACCTCACTCCTTCTTTTCAAGATATATCCGTACCGATTTCCGACCAGCTTGAACTCCTAGGCATAACCTTAACTACCAAAATAAATTTTGGTAGTTCTATTGAGTCAAAGGCTAAAACCGCTGCAAAAAAGTTAGGCATCCTCTGTAAGGTGAAGCGGTACTTTACACCGGATCGGCTATTGCAACTGTACAAAGCACAAGTCCGTTCGTGCATCGAGTACTGCTGTCACCTCTGGGATGGATCTGCCAAATACCAGCTGGAGGCCCTTGACTCAATAGACCGTCGTGCTAGGAGACTAGTCGGTGATGTTTCGCTAACTGAGGCGAAATTAACGAGCCTTGAACATCGGCGTAAGGTTTCATGTTTGTCGGTCTTCTATAGGATATATTTTGGAGAGTGTGCTACAGTATTGTTCAATCTAATTCCTCCATCCCCATTTCTCCATCGAAACACAAGACGCCGGGAGAATTTCCACCCATACGTCGTCGACATCCCGCGTACCCGGACACAACGCTTTGCTTCATCGTTTCTTATACGAACAGCAAAGGAGTGGAACTCTCTTCCGGGGTCTGTGTTTCCCGACACCTATAACCTAGATGTATTCAAGGCCAGAGTGAATAGGCTTTTTCTGGGTAAGCGTGCTACATCCTCGGCCTCGTCATAACTCCTCATGGGGTCAGTCGAAGGTCAAACGCAAGCCCATTTTACATAAAAAAAAAAAAAAAAAAAAAAAAAAAGTTTAAATTTAAAACCACACATAAAGTTTACATATGCTAACTACGACTTGTAAAGTTAACTATTGAGGAAGTCATGGTTTAACATTAATCTTTGGTGCTGGGTTTTCTGTAAAGATCAACGCACATCGTGCAACATGCACGCATTTTTGTTACTGCTAAGATTGGCTGTCATATTGACATGGATATTAAAATTAACCTTTTAAAAGCTGTGGCTGCTATCGAGGGGGTCCAAGTTCAAAGGTTTATCAAAGACCTTTCAGTGAAGATCAACATTGGGAGGGAGGCCAATCTTTGTAGAGTAAAATAAGGCATTTGAAGTTTGGAATCCAATTCGCGCATCCAATAAAAATATGGAGGTTTGGTTGCACGTTGATAAAACCCAAAAATCTAATTCGTAATTTTTGTCTATTTTGTCGTAATGGTTCACGCAATTTTGACGTGTCTTTCAATGTCGAGTAATTTCATATATTGACACTGGTTACCCGACTGACACAGAAGGATGTATGTATGTATGTCTATTTCTTTGGCACGCTCTGCAGTCTAAACGGCTTGATGGATTTAACCATATGAGGTGTCGTTAGATTCGTCTTAACTGTGGGAGTGAATTAACCCTATGACACTCCCACAGTTATACATATATATAATATTATTATACCTTATAAAATTCAAGTTATATAAAAAATTCTATAGATTAAAGAGCTTGTTTTTCTCTTTTCAGTTATTTTTTGTTTTACGCAGTCGGGTTTTTTGTTACTTTTATTGGAAAGTAATCCTCATCTGCTTTTTATCACTGCAACACGAGTAACCACGACTGACATTTAGTCTTTTACACGTAAATTAAAGGAACCATCTCTCTACACGTCTGCCCCAACCACGGCAAGGGAAATAAGCACATTAAGATAACCCAAGATGTTAATTTATAATTCACACAACATTAAATCCGCCATAACTCGGTTGCACGGTCTCCGTAGCCCGTAACTCATTGGGATGCATAGTAATGCCTGTGCTGTGTTGTGGAATGTTCTAGAAGTTAATGTTATGGCTGTGACCATGACTTATTACTGTGGAGATATGGAGAATTTCTCAGTACGTGAGATTTAGGATTAAGAAAATTATAAGCAGCGAAAGCTTAAGGGTAGAGAGATGTACAAATATTTTAACAGAGGATGTTGTTTGGGAGTTTCATAGTTATAACACGGTAATAGTTACTATTATCGTGGTTATAAGAAAACAAGTTGAATTATACAAAATAACAAAAAATTGTTTTACTAAAATATCTCAGATGTATAAGTACTTTCATTTGAGGGCCAGTTTTCTGAGAGTCCTTTTTTAATAACATGAGGTCAATCATGGTCATGAAACAAATAAGCACCACATGAGATTTTAAAATCTATTTCAGATTCACCTGAAACAAATCAGTAACACATGAGATTTTAAAATCTATTTCAGATTCACGTGAAATAAACCAGTACCACATGAGATTTTAAAATCCATTGCAGATTCACTTGAGAAAAATCAGTACCACATGAGATTTTAAAATCTATTTCAGATTCACGTGAAACAAATCAGTACGACATGAGATTTTAAAATCTATTTCAGATTCACTTGAAACAAATCAATACCACATGAGATTTTAAAATCTATTTCAGATTCACCTGAAACAAACCAGTACCACATGAGATTTTAAAATCTATTTCAGTTTCGACTGTCATACATAGTGTACAATGCAGGCTCAATAAATCTAGAAAAATATACCTTATGCTTCTGATAAAAGGATTCAATTGATCCGGTACTGAACAGTCAAAATTAAAGCCGAACCCTTACAAAAGTTTTCCTTGAGAAGTGGCAATTTATTCGAGTTCACAAGTTTCAGAGGGCCCGCAAGTTCTGGGTTGTATTCAGATGATTGATGGAGGTCTACTTGTTCCAAATACTTTGTTTCCTACATCAGAGTCTCTTTAATGCTGCCGAAATTGTTTATTTCTGTGTTGAAATTTTGAAGAGCCTTCTGGATGGAAATTTTGCCGAAACTTGCGATAATACGCTCTCTACTATGGCAAGGATGCATTTAACTTTACTAATATTATAAACGTGAATAAGAGTTTGTTTGTTTGTTATGCTTTCACGCCATAACTGCTCAACCGATCGCTATGAAATTTGGCATGCAGATAGCCTACAGTATGGAGATGATACAGTACTTTTTATCTTGGGAACGCACGTGGAACTGGGGGACAGCTAGTAATATAATACACATTGACTATTACTACTGGCGTAAGGACCGGACCAACCACACGATGAAATGGCACCAACGCGCTGGCCCTAAAAAGTCACTTTAGGGCCAACGCGACTCAGTCATCTGCGGTCCGTGGAACAATTCGTTCGTTTATTTTTTCTTGTATGTGTGCATTATACGCACTTACCAGGTTACATCGTACGCCTATGCAACTTCGTAGTTCGATATTAAAAAACCGGCCAAGTGCGAGTCGGACTCGCACACGGAGGGTTCCGTGTAATATTAACTAACTCTGCTATGAAAAAAAAACGTCAAAAATATTGAATGAAAGGTAAATTGCGGTTTACGATTTATGACGTATTAAAAAAAAACTACTTACTAGATCTCGCTCAAACAAATTTTCGGTGGAAGTTTGCATGGTAATGTACATTATATATTTTTTTTAGTTTTATCATTCTCTTATTTTAGAAGTTACAGGGGGGGAACACACATTTTACCACTTTGGAAGTGTCTCTCGCGCAAACTATTCAGTTTAGAAAAAAATGATATTAGGAACCTCAATATCATTTTTGAAGACCTATCCATAGATACCCCACACGAATAATAATATGACGAGCCAGTTGGCGCAGTTGGTTAAGGTTCACCTTACGCGCCGCAGGTCGTGGTTTCGATTCCCACATAGGACATACATTTGTGTGCATGAACATGTCTGTATGTCCTGAGTCTGGGTGTAATTATGTATCCCATCAAAAACATTCTGTAAAAAACTAGCCAAGTCTCGATGAAACGTCTTGTTTATCTCTAAAAAGTAATGAAATCTAGACAAAGTCGTGCCAAGTCTAAGGTTCCTTACTGCGATTTATTTATTATTATAGTTAATCTTGTGTGACTTGGCCGTTGAACATTCTTTATACGTTAGTGGGTACAAGTACAGATTGGTGCAATGGTGTCATGGAACACCTGGTTCTGTACCCTTGTGTTCGCTTCAACGGCCAAGTCACACAACATTAACTATAATAATAAAGAAATCGCAGTAAGGAACCTTAGACTTGGCACGACTTTGTCTAGATTTCATTACTTTTTAGAGATAAACAAGACATTTCATCGAGACTTGGCTAGTTTTTTACAGAATGTTTTTGATGGGATTTCACTTCTTTTTGTAGAAAATGAAGCGGCCCACCAAGTTGAATATTTTTTGTAAAGGCGGTATGTCGATATCTCTAATAGTTTGGTTGGGCTCTTGTGTTTTCTAATCAGGGTCACCAGGTACTCCAGATCTTCGATTATCCGAGTTTTTATAGTTTTCCCTTTATTTGGTCATTAAACCCTAACTCTGTACCAAATTTCAGCTCTCTGAGTTTATGGGAAGTACTAGTTCTATTTTGATGATCATAAGTGAGTGAGTGAGTGAGTGAGTTTCATAAATGTGAAACTTTGCTTTCGCTTAACTTCGGAACTAAATGACCTACAGACTTGAAATTTTGGATTTTAAGTATGTGATTATAGCTTACTGGATGACGAAAATTTCTGCGTTCTGGTCTTATCCAGAGGTTCTCAAATAGGGGCCTGAAAATGCGGTGAAATGGTTCCAGTAAAGGATGGTACGGCAGTGTTTGCTTCGCGCTCGACTCGGCGGGGGCACTACCGTGCCCCCCGATATTAAGTATGTATTTACAAACAAAAAAGTAGTATATGTATTATATTAGTTATCTGGTTTCCATAGTACAAGCTCTGCTTAGTTTGGGATCAGATGACCGTGTGTGAGGAATGTCCCAGGATATTTACGAATGGGTTTGATGAAAAAAAAAAAATTTGCGTTTTAGTTCTAAATATGGGGACCCCCCAATTTTTTTTCTATTTTTGTGTAAAAATCTTAATGCGGTTCACAGAATACATCTACTTACCAAGTTTCAACAGTATAGTTCTTATAGATTCGGAAAAAAGTGGCTGTGACATACGGACGGACAGACAGACAGACAGACAGACGGACATGACGAATCTATAAGGGTTCCGTTTTTTGCCATTTGCCTACGGAACCCTAAAAATGGCGGTACTATTTACTTGTATGAAGATTTTTTTTGCAAAATGTTCCGTTGGGCCTATCCTTAGTTTTGAAATCATTGATAATACATGTCAGAAACATTACAAGTGTTGCACTATGTTAGTGTGATAAAGATGCCAAATTGACGCCAATACCAATGCAGTTAATAATTGAAAAACATCTAGCCTATTTGTGAGTTTCTTATGAAATAAAACAACTGAAGAAATGTTTGTAGGGTAGAATGAAATGTGATCTCTTGAGCATATACAGGTCGTTGTTTTGGTCAGCGACGAGTGACTCAGGGTCGATAATACAAATGATACTTGAGTAAAAAAAAATATAAAAAAAATACTTTTTTTTTTTTTAATAATAAAAATAAAAAAATTAAAATTTTAAAAATCATTTAATAAGCTAAAGTGTAGACATAATACTCAACGGGAGTACGAGGGAGTAAAGGGGTGGGGCGATGGCGGCTTGCGACTAGCTCTAGTCTGTGCACGTGCCTAGTAACCATACTTTGCGGTAATTTTATTTCAAATTGAATAAGGTATTTCTCAACATATTTACAGTATTTCATGGAATAAAGTAAATTTTTGGGAAATATATATTTTGTACTACCACTCATGGGTCGCTTGTCGCCGACCAAAACAACACCCTGTATATGTCTTAAAAGTATAATGCGCTTGATTAGATCAGTACTATTGCCCACCTGGCCAATGGCCTGATTAGAGGCGATCCTTGGTGCTAGATGAAAGCAGTTCTAAACTGTTCGTTGAGAAATCAATGGAAAAGTATTTTTAGGCCCGGTTTCAATAATTTACGGACCGGTAGCGGTTAAGATTTATTAAAATTAAGACTCTTATATCTTTACTAATAATGAAGCAAAGACCTCAAAGCTTTGCATAGCAGACCCTCCCATATGGAAGTAGCTATCACAGGTAAAATTAGCTTACGAAATGATCTATATGCCCAGTTTGGCAATAAAAAAACCTACCATTGGTAAGCAAAACGATTCGTTTACCGATGAATGCCGATGATGAGATTAATGAACACACTAATGAGTTTGAGATACCTACACTTACTGACACCACGAAAACACCAACAAAATAAAACAAAACATAATTATGTATTCCTTTACTATGCAAGTTTAGTAGAACAACATTGAACTATGAACACACAAAAAGCTGCGGAACATAAAGCTAACGCCACACTTGGGAACTACTCGACAAAGTGCAATAACAAACTGGGCGGTTTACATACGGCGTTATTTTGTACTAGGTACAAGGTAAGAGTAGAGCGAAAAATATTCTCTTGTACAAGCTTGCTACATAAGAGTCATCAAAACTACATCCACGGAAAGTTGAGTCTTGAATTAATTGGGAGTACCATACCTACAACTTAATGTAGTTAAAATCAGTTTACTCTAAGGTCTGCTCATCTAAGCAAAAGAATCCTTCTGGAGGAGTGACTGTGTAGACATTTTGATAGGTGACTGGGGTCACAGTTTTATCATCTGCGGTAATGAAAAGGCATTAATTTAAATAATTTGAATCATTATCATTATTATGAAAAGTTAAAAGGTACATGTAGATTGAGGTAAGTTGAAAAATTAGTTTTACCTTACCTTTCGGCAGTAGGTATCTGGTAATATATTTTAATATAGTGAAAAATTACACAACACCCCTTTTGTTTTACCCGAAATCCTATCTTTCCTTCACAAAATGTCAAGTTTCTAGACGCAAACACAGTTTATGAAAACCGGTTGAGAGCTTGCTCGCCGAACTTCTCCGCGTAAGGGTACTAAGGTCAAATTTGGGTCCGTAAAAAAAACAAAAAACTCTTTAAGAGACGTACAGCGTAGCATTTATTCGCTCAAAGAACAGCTCAACCAGAGAAGTACCTCTACATTTACAGAAAGCTTACCGCAGCCAAATAACAAATAAATGTGCATCTGCGTGTGAATAAGGTCGCCAAAGCTCACTGGGGTGGTCGGATGCGTGAGTTATGGCTTGTGCATTGCAAGCGCCATACGGCTACGGTAACCGCTTACCACCAGCCGGGCCCTATGCTTGTTCAATAAATTCCACATAGAAAAAAAAACTTGATCGTTTCCTGATATCCTCCTCCATATTCTAGCCCCTATACCATATTTTACACTTCCAGATCCCATACAAGTCCTTAACAAAACGCGCTCTCCTGCGGCGGGCGCGCGAATTTCACGACTTATACAATGTACAATACAACTTATTAACTAAAAGCAAAACAGTGTAGCGCGGGGATCATGTCATGCATAAAGTGGTGTAAGAAATTTTGCGTGTATTAGGCTGTTTACACGCATGCGTCTTTTAGAAGTGCTTTTGTTAGCATCTTGATTGAACTGGGGAACTTTGAAGAGATTTTTGATTTAATCTATACTTATCCATACATATGCGAAAGTCTGTTTGTCTGTTACATTTTAACGCCTATACAGCTGAATCGATCGCGATGAATTCGGCACGCAAAATAGTTTATAGGATAAATACGGACATAGGCTACTGTTTATCCCGGGAATCGATGCACCCGGGAATGGGGGCACGGGAGTGTCCCCCGCCAAGACAGCCAAGCGAAGCGCAAGGGCACTACCTACCTTTTCTCGAAGCGCTTCGTCGTTTTTTAAACCCTATAAGGTTGCCGTTTCACTACTATAAGAACTATGGTATAACAAAAAAGTAATGAACAGTGAATAAATTTTTCACATAACTCTCATGTGACGGTAGTGAAACGGCTAAGCCACATATTTTGACTACGGTGTGTAGAGTTTGTGAAGTTAGGGCTTGTAGAGTAAGGGCATGTAGAGTAATGCTTGGCTATACTTGAGATCTGATAAATTTTTGACAGTGTGAGCTATAATATGTCTGGGCATCATTTTACATAAAATGTTTTTGGTGGGATCATCATTTTAATAAATTATATTTTTGCTTTCGGGGAAATTTTGACAAGATCAAGACTTTCAGACATAAATAACTTCTACACGTAACTAGTGCGGGAAACATCTACGAGTATGTAGATCTTTCCCCACATCACGTATGTACATAGACACATTGTTTGTTGAAGCTTTAAGCATTCTAGCGAAATAACGGGCTTTTTCACCGCGATCCCGCGAAAGCTCCGAGTTTGCTATATAAATAACTTAATGTTTAAATATTTCTGTATAAGTCGGTCTATTTATTACTACATTAAGAAATTTAAGCTAGTTTATTGTAATTATTTGGGCTAGAAGGAAAATGTAGCGACCACATACATAATGAAGTTCACACGTCGATAGATAGATGGCTTCCCAATATCCTGCATCGCGCTTACGAAGTTTTCTCGGCGATCTGCATAATATACAACTGTCCGACTGTAGGTACAGTTGTCATCGCCCGCCTCGCCACAAACATGTTCCGGCGCGCGGATGCGTCGAGCCACCCACACGTCAAGGGCCTGGCACCGCTACACGCACGACCACGGAAGGCAGGGTGGACGCGCGGGAGCTGATAATGCCCCCGCAGTCTCGCAACTGAAATCCACGTGTAATACCTATCTGAGTCGCCACTCGAGCGCGGATTGCCAACTGGGCTTTTTACACCTAGAAGGTTAGAACCGCGATTAGAGAGACGACATAGAAACCCAGCTGTTCTCATGGACAGCAAATATACTATATACGGCCAGTATTGAGCCGGTCCCAGGGCCCCGCGTGTCGTAGCACGCGGCGAAACAATACTACAATGGTGGGGTCAACAGACCCCGGATTTGTTTCCCCATTCCCTCCGCGGGGAGGGATGTGTGAAGAACCCGAGATTGATTGATAGGTACAATTGGACCGTGGTGCCCAGGCCCGATGACCCAGGCTTGCGGAAGGTCTTACCTTTTAAATGGAACGAGGAAACTTGTACCTCCATATTTGTGACCCTGACATGATAATAAAGGTCATAGGGGGTAGAGAAAAGCTGATGAAAATGTCTTGGAATATTGAAGAGGCATTAAGGAAGGAGATTTTATAGAAACATGATACATGTAAGTATTAACATTAGTGTGAATAGGATAAGAAGATACGCTATGGGATCTTAAGTCACGTCAAATTGTGTTTTCGTCTCTTTCTCTCTCGCAAAGTGATCATAAGGATTGTGATACATCTTTTCCATGCTTCGGAGGCTTAGCGTAGCGAAAATATCCTAAATCTGTATATCTAGGGAACCTTTTTTTTTTTTTTTTTTTTCGTCGGGAAATCCTCATAGGATACCCGACCGCCCTAGGGGGGGGAGCGGTCAGGTTATGCCGGACTTTTACCGGCTAAAACCCCACGGTGGTCGCCACCTGCGCTATAGAGAGGGGGGCGGGCTCTCGTGTCGAACGCGTACCTGCTCACCCCTCCAAGCGCGGCGCTTAGATAGCTCGTCCCGGGGGAGTCTGACACCTCCCCCCAGCACCCTCGCTGTGCTATCGCACGATGAGTCGTGACCACGTCGACTCATCGTTCTCCTTGGTGTCGCTTCTGGGCGCGCAGAGCCCCCGCTCTGATTGCCCACGACCCAAAGGCCCCGTTTAGTCGCCTTTTACGACAGGCAGGGGAAATATCTAGGGAACCTAGCTAAATTGTATGCAGAATACTAAATAGGTCAATGTTGAACATAAATCCGTACGTGAAAACTATGTTAAAGTTTCTAACTTAGAAGTTAAAGATATAGGAACAGGTGGTGTGCTCAGAATACTCGATTAGCGGCAAAACTGCCGAACTAGGACGCTAACAAGGGCACTTAATTAATTTTTAATTGATTTGGGAAGTTCCGTGTTGAGGCGTAATGCGGAAGAGGGTTATTATGGCACACGATGTTATACCGATAATAAATGGAGCAATTAAGCTTCTGGACCGGCGTAACTTAGTATGAATTGAGTGGATGTGGAAAGTGTAGGGCCGGAATATGTTGTAACTATGAGCAAAAGTCTTTAGTCTAGCGCCTATAAGCTGATGATGATGATGAATTTTCGTTTGATAAAGCGATGATTTATTTTATATTTCAACTACGAGATACTAAAGATAGATCGTATATGAAAACCTGCTTATGAGAGATAAAATGCTAATGAGAAAGAAAATCCGCCTAAATGTATTGTAAGTAAAAAGTAGATTTTTTTACTTACATAGTCTACTGCTCTCTATTTAATATTTACTTTAATTTTCGAGTAGGACACCACTTACGATAGTTAAAGTTATATACACATAAATCTAAATAGATAACGCAAGTCCCTCCATACATATGAAAACAAGGCGTGTCACTTTTTTTGTACCTACCATAATGTCACAAGATTGATTTAGTTGGCATTTGATTTTTAACGTGAAAATGAAACTAACCTATTGGCAGCTAAACACATCCCTCGCTATACATCTCTGGTGGACAAGCAGCCTTCTGTGAGTTCCCTGTCCGCGGGAATCAGTTTCAAAAGAAGAACATTGTTCTCCCTTTTTGGACAGATTTTGACACGCAAAGTAGATACACTCGCGTCATCTATTTAGTTGTATACCTGTAGATTATATTAATATTCTAAATTACTATGGGTCAGTTTACTAGGCTTAAATATACTAAAAGTGACTAAAACTAAAATTATAAAATCTCCCACACACAATAATAACGACCTGTCAATAATTAGACTCGGATACCAGTTTTTTTAAATATCACTTTAATATCGTTCTCACAATAACCGCAGTTTAAGAAGACTTTTGGCAGTTTTCCAACTGGGACACTGCGTTATTGTAAATTTCGAAAGAGTGATAATTTAATACAGTTTTGCAGTTTAATAAACACGTTATTGATAGTCCGTACCCAAAGGGTGCCAAAGGGACCCTATTACTAAGCCTCCGCTGTCCGTCCGTCCGTCCGTCTGTCTGTCAGTGGGCTGTATCTCATGAACCGTAATAGGTAGACAGTTGAAGTCACATAATGTGTATTTCTATTGCCACTATAACAACAAATAATAAAAACGAAATAAAATTGAGGGATGAAGGGTCGGTAACGCGTGAGTGATGACCCCGGGATTTGCAAGTTTCAATTTGGCTTCGATAACCGCTTACCATCAGGCGGGTCGTAGGCTTATTTGTCGCATTGGTTGTATAAAAAACACTGATCTGATTTAATGGAAAATGAAGCCTTTGGAATTACTGCTAATAACTTCAAACCCCACCATACCATAAATATGAAGTTGACTTTTCAATTCTGTTTTTAATTAAAATCGCACATTCTCTGTGAGAAAATCTCTTAATTTTAATATAAGCCTTCAAAGCGTAGGTGTCGTAATTAAAAAGTTTGCGGGATCTAAATAAAATCTCTGGACTTTGATGGAAGTTCCGCTTTGTGAAATTATGCTAATTAACGTTGGAATTCATTATTACTTATTGTTTAACTTAACTTGCTCTTTTTGAAGTATCTGTTCAAATTCTTATTGGATTTCTCGTAAATTTTGTTTTGATGTTTTTTTTTATTTGTTGGAGTCACACGGCTTGTGTATTTTGCCATTTTCCAGTTATATTATAAGTTCTCGTCACAATAAATCACGTTCACATAGTCCCCAGTCAGTCACTGTCCATAAAAGTCATGTTTAAGTACAATGGTGGATGTACTAAAACTTTTCACGGACTGCTTGAGACAACTTGAAAAGGCACGATACACATGATTCATTTTACTTCACTTCACTGGTGCACATGGATTGATCTTTATTGGATAAAATACCACCGATAATATGCAATAAAACGCAAAATACACGAATTTATGAAAATAAATATGAAAACGCTATGTCACTCTGCAAGTTCCCGCCAAAAAGTCTCTGTTTTTATGTTAAAAGCATACGAAACTGAGAATGATGGTTGATTCAATGATTTCAAAACTAAGGATAGGCTCACCGGATTTTTTTGCAAAAAACTTCTTTATACAAGTAAACAGTACCGCCATTTGTTTAAAATCGATCGAACTACGAAGTGTCGCGTTGCATAGGCGTACGATGTAACCTTGTATATGCGTACAATGCACACATACATGAAAAATTAACAATAAACGAACGAACTGTTCCGCAGACCGCAGACGACTGAGTCGCGTTGGCCCTAAAATGAACATTTTAGGGCCAGCGCGTTGGAGCCATTTCGTCGTGTGGTTGGTCCGGTCCTTACGCCAGTATACGTTAATGGGTTGATTATGCTTTGTGGTGGTTTTAGAACCAACAAGATTCACCCTGTGGCCGTTGAATTGTACCAATATAGCGGGAATCGAAGAAAAATTGAGGAGCTACACTTACCGATGCGGAGACCTCTTGAATTGCACTTATTATTGTATCTCTATTTGTGTGTAGGTCGTGGTGTGTAGGTGGCGATATTATATTGGTAATGAATTAAAATAAAATTATGTTTAATGGCACGAGAAAATTTTATACCGGAGTAGGCTCAAAAATTAAACGGGCCAAGAAAAAAAAACAAAAGACAAACATCACGAAAAGTATGAATTTTAAATTCGTTCCAAAAAAAACTAAAAAAAAACAGCCAGCGCCATCTATTAAAACTGCATGAATGGCGCGACTATAAGTGGGTAAAAAATTTGAGCATTATGGTTGTTGTATAAGCTTCCATGTAAGTTCGGGGTGGAATATTTTCCCAAAAATACTTTGGTAATATTCTTACGACAGATTCACTTCTTGTCTTAGACCTGTCATTAAAATATCAATAACTATCATTCCTTCGTCTAGTATACTTTCGAAAGTTAATCGAAAATGTCCAGTTTTACAACCGATTTGTGGTCAAATAATAAGTGTTACAGCGGTACCCTGGCTGTGGTGCATTCCTTGCATTTTCAATCGCTTGACACAATTTACAAACAGAGCGATAAGCAGAGCGATAAGCGGAGCGAGATGCTATTTTTAGAGTGGTTTTGATTACCGCTACTTATGCTAAGCGCTCGTGGTGTAGCATGATTAGCCGTTCATAATCGATCGGCAAAGTAAAGCTACCACTGTCGTGGTCGGTACCTGGATGGGTGACCGCCTAGTGGTATTTCAAATCGAGCGTTTCCGTGCTTCGGAAGGCACGTAAAGCCGTTGGTCCCGGTTATCACTTAATTGTGATAGTCGTTAAGCTAGTTGGATGGCTCCTAGGCAGCTTGAAAAATTCCAACAGTGGGTTGACCACTACCTCCACCGATCCGCAGTGGGCATGCGTGGTGGAGTATTGTCCATTTCCTTTCAGCCTCATTTTTGAAAGGAGGCCTGTGCTGAGCAGTGCAACATTATAGTCTGATGATGATGATGATGCTAAGGTAAATAATGAATCAAAAAGAGGACTTATTGATGAAACTATTTGTTTACCTATAGGGTTATTGGTACAACAATAATAACCTCCCAGGACTATATTGCTAACATCATAAACGTGCTTAGTACACATAAAGCAGTAAAAGTTAGTTTATTTTCTCATAAAAGTTAAGGCCAACGGTAGGTTATTATATTTTACTGTACTTTTATGAATGTTTTCATCTTTCATTACGTCAGATGACATGAGAAGAGTTGCGGTGGAAGACTGAGATGAAAAACCTGTGTCCAACCTCTGTGTCTGTGTACACACGACTACACATCAAACTATCCAGTATAAGCTGATCTCGCATTGTATATGATTTGGGAGATCAGCTAATACTGGAAAGTATAGCTTGAAGTGTGCGTACATGAACCTATATGTATGATGCGCAAAGCCTTCACGCCATTACCCTATGACTTCCACCGACATTTAAAAGCAGAACTTTTCCAATAAATGTTAGGGAACACAGGGACGACTGTCGCTGCGGTCACGGCGTGCATTGTTGCGCCACCCCCGTCTCATTGATTTAAAGCCGTTTTAAACCGCTCTTAACCGGTCCTAACTGGATTTTAATCTTTTAACCCGTAGGTGCTTTGTAATCCCGAATTGGTTTTGTGCGGTTGGACAGCGGGTCAGGTGTTCTCTTTTCAAAACTTTCGGTTGCGATTGATTGAAAATGGAAAGGTTATTTTATTGTTGATCGGACTTTTAGATATTTACGTGTGTTTTTTGCCAAGTTATTTTCGTTTTGTTGTACGCTGTTTTGTTAACGATGAAAGGATTGTTTTGAGAGGATGGCTTTGTAATACTTATATAGGTTTATGTTATTATTTTTTCCAAAGTCAACACAAGCTTGTCGAAAAAAAACATTACATACTACGTATTCTCTCGTGCGATTTCAATATTCAATAATAATAGTTAATATAAATAAGTGCAATTTTATATAGATAGTCTGAGAGAGGTGACCGCCTAGTGGTATTTCAAATCGAGCGTTTCCGTGCTTCGGAAGGCACGTAAAGCCGTTGGTCCCGGTTATCACTTAATTGTGATAGTCGTTAAGCTAGTTGGATGCCTCCTAGGCGGCTTGAAAAATTCCAACAGTAGGTTGACCACTAGCCTACCTCAACCGATCCGCAGTGGGCACGCGTGGTGGAGTATTGCCCATTCCCTTTCACCCTGATTTGTGAAAGGAGGCTTGTGCTCAGCAGTGGGACATTATAGGCTGATGATGATGATGAGTCTGAGACTGAGAGATACTTTTGAAAATTATAATGTAATAGATCAATCTTTTTAAAAGTTGTTAAAAAACCACCTGTCCCCAAACTAACTGTTAAAATAAGTTGTACCCAGTCTATTGGAAGCTAATCCGCCTGTCACTTTCGTGACAAAAACATAATAATAAAAAATACATTCGCGTGGAATTGGTTAGCAGAACTCATCAAACACCTGATACCGTGTCAAAACTAACTTCATAGAAAAAGTAATAAGCTTTGTGGGCCAAGTGATAAGATGATGGCGATGTGGTTTCAATTCCTTGAGGAGCTTATTTCAGCGTAACAATATTGTGATTGATGTAATTTTTTTTATTTGAATATTGTTTCTTGAAAACTAAATCAACATGGTAATTGATGACATATTATCTGACAAAAAAAAATATGATGACCGATCATATTCATCACTGGCTCAATTTAAAACATTGATATAATAAAAATACTTAATCACCTATTTACCGCGAAGCTCTTTAACGCATATCCAGGAAACGAAGGTGACGCAACGCACATCATTGGTGATATACGCTTCGCTTCCACGGGTACATCACCAGTCATATGTTTTACTAGTTTTGTTTTATTAAGTACCTAGCCGCTTTATCATAAATTAAAGCATAATCTGCTGAACAATGAACAACTTGTCAAACAAGCTAATTACATAGGGTGACTGGTAATTAGTCAATTACACTTAGACACATGATTGTACTCATGATGACAAACAACTTCACAAAAAAAAAAAAAATTTACTTAACAATACACCATCAGCTTTGTTTTAAATTTAGTTACTTATCCCTATTTACAAACAAAACTATATCATTACCATTTATATTCTTTTTTATTCATTTAACCACCGTACGGACCGCACACGCGCTATCAGCTGTTAGTCGCTTGACCCCGTGCCCGTCCCCGTAGAGCTAAGTAATTTTTTTTTTTTAGCAAGTTGTTTGTTATCATGTGTACAATCATGTGTCTAAGTGTCGTTTACTAATTACCAGTCACCCTATATAGTGCAAATAAGGCTTGGTTACATAACGTGACTCGCTCACGGCTTATCCCTTAGACCACACTATATAGTATACTCAGTATACATTACAGATTATATTTTTTCTTATAATTCCCGTCACGCGATATCCCCGACCAGTGTCGAATATTATTTCATCGTTAACTCGCCGCGACCCGATACCAATAATCGAGTTGAATATCGATTACGGAGACCTTAGAAAGTTTTTAAATTTCAAAAGTGACTCGTGCTGAGTGACAGATGGGTTATTTGCCGGTTTTTCTTTTTATAAGATGAATAAAGACAGGCTGGTCGAGTAAAGAAGACGCATGAAAGAAGATTGCATGCAGCTTAGATGAGGATGTTAAGATGGATGTGTGGAGTGACAAGAATGGATAAGATAAGGAATGAGTATATAAGGGGAAGCTTGAAAGTAGCGCCAGTGACTGTAAAGTTGAGAGGGAACCGTTTAGAGGAGTTATGAGGAGAACTGAATGCCACGAATATGAATATGAAAGTAGATGGATATACGAGAAGAGGAAGACCGAAAAAGAGATAGATGGATTGTGTGAAAGATGATAATATGGGTAATAAAGGAGACGGATAGAAGAGACGAATAGAAGAAGCGTACATATTGCGCCGACCTCAAATAATTGGGAATAGGGCAGGCATCAAAGACGGGCTGGTATATAGGTTAGATATCCTGACCGTCACGCTACTCGTGTGTGTGATTCCTGTATATATATTGAGTACAAACATGTTTGTTTCGTCTGAGTCTAGCTGTAATAAGCCCCTATAGGTGTATTCTGACAGCTGCACTTGAGAGCCAGGCACATCATCACTAAGCATGGTGACATTGTGGTTTGAACACACAGTAAAAATATATCATGTACTATATCTGCGATATCATGAGTTAAATTGACATATACTAGAAGCCAGTTGACAACAGTTAACCCTCTGGCCTGAGGCCTGAGTGAATTAGCATTTATTTGGGAAGCGTGTGTCATCGTCAGCAGCGTCATAAACTTTTTTTTATACTACTAAGTCGGTAAACAAGCATACGGCCCGCCTGATGGTAAGATGTTACCATAGCCATATGGACGCTTGCAATAAACGAAGCATCGCTCACGCGTTACCGACCTTTCCCCTCTCCCCAATGAGCTCTGGCGACCTTACTCACGCGCAGGAACACAGCTTTACACAACATAAAGTTATTTGGCTGCGGTATTCTGTAAGGTGGAGGTACTTCCCAAGTCGAGCAGCTCTTTGAGCGAATAAACGCTATGCTCTACATGTAAACTCCTATTATTCCTTTTTATTTTAATCCAGTTTACTTATTACATCTTCTATTCACATTTGCGACTATCCAGTATAGTATCGATACAGCTATATTCCACTTTATTGTTACTTGTTTAAGAACATCTTAACAGTTTCCAACAATTGTATTGATATTCAGTATTGGTAACGCTTCGCTTGCGGTCACTAGCTTAACCGTTCTTAGAACTATCGAGGAAGTGGTTAAACCTCATGTTCTAGTGTAAGTAATGTTTGTACTTACACTTTGGACTTTCAACAATTTGATACTTTATTTAAATTACACTAAAACTTCGTAAGGAACCCACGATTTCTCCGTATAATGGTCACGGTTTTCAAATTATCAAACCTTTAGAAACAAGAGAAGGAACTTGTAACTGCGAATCTAACCGAGCAATGAGTGAGTAATGCAGTAATACACCTAAATATAAGGAAGTCCTATTTTT
This sequence comes from Polyploca ridens, assembly GCA_951394255.1. NCBI lineage: Eukaryota > Metazoa > Arthropoda > Insecta > Lepidoptera > Drepanidae > Polyploca > Polyploca ridens. Next base: position 1,915,066 of record OX596250.1, on the reverse strand, counting down.
AGTAGACCAATTCGAAAAGAAGAAAGAAGTAGAAATAAAATAATTTTATTTGACGTACACTCAGTTAAAGCAAAACAATATTGAAATTGAAGTGGTTTTCCCGTTGGAGTACAGCATGAGGTTCTTCAAAAAGGGTGTGAAGAGATTTCTTCAGGGTCGGCAACGCGCGAGTGATGCCCCTGGTGTTGCAAGCGTCCATAGTACGGTAACTGCTTACCATCAGGCGGGCCGTATGCTGGTTTGCCGCCTTAGTGGTATAAAAAAAAAAAAAGCAGTAAGTCTGTGCCGTCAAATAAGACATACAGAGTATAGTGCTTCTGAATACTTTCAGAAGCGCTTATTTTCAGCTGATCTTTGACCTTCATTCACGCGAGAGATTCGCGACGAGTTCGTCCTTTCTGCTGATGAAGAAGACGTTATAGAAGGATTCATACAGATCAGCCTTACCCAAAAAAGCTTCAATTCAAAAGTCCACAATCACAGTGGTCTCAAAATATAACATAATACTATCTGTGACGAATTACTCATTTCTATTTAACTCGCCGCGGAACAAATCGCTCATTTTGTTAGAACCGACCGAACAATGATCCGTGTTTGTTCACGCGATTTCAAAGTGCTTATATCTGTGGGATAGAGTTTATATTACAATGGCATAGGTATGCGGAAAACTATGATTGGTAATAAAAATATGGCTATGAATTTGCAATGTTCAGGAAGTTAGAGTGACACCTTATTTTATAATTTTATTATTTATCTTTGTAATCAGCCAACATTTTTCCATATATAATAACTAGCTGTCCCTCGCGGTTTTCACCCACGTTCCACGTTAATTAGCTTTTAACACTCGAGGATAATGTAGCTACCTATAGGAAAAAGATTTTTTCGAATCCCACTGATAGTTCCAGAGATTAACCCGTTTAAACAAACAAAAAACACTTTGTTATAATAGGTACCTACATAATGATGATATGTTTTAGAAATACACTTTTTTCGTTTTAAATATTATTTTTTAGAGATAACTGTACTTTTATGTCAAATTGCGATTTGCTACGCACCGTAGCAAGACTCGACGTAGGCGGAATCACCGTAGAAGGAACGCGACGTTGTGGTAAGTGCGACAGAAACGGAATTAATCAGTAATATAATTATCTCATGATGAAAAGAGCGTTGAGCTTTTTCAGTCAAAATTAAAGCTATTAAAGCAAATTTTTTGCCCTAGGAGACTAAAAAAGTTACTGAAGCACCCATTGAGTGTTTTTTAAAATCTTTATAGGCCCGTGTTTGACCACAATCTCACCATGGTAAGTGAAGATGTGGCCGAAAGTGGTAAGCACACAAAGTCTGGAAGAAACTGGTTTTGAAGTGCAGTTGTCGGAGTTTATTGCTCGATAGGGTAATTATCCTTCGAGCGCGTCTAAAGTGCAAAGTTGATATTTGGCTGAGCCATCCCATAGATGAACAGTACTTCAACTGCAAGGTCGAACTTGAGATTTGTATGTACAATATACTAATAATACCGCTTAAAGACTCTTGGCACTGTCAATCAATCTGAGCCATAAGCTAGTCGCGGATACCAGTATACTAGTGAACTAAAGCCGCTGTTACACAGCTGTTCTCTCGTGCGATATAATTTTCCGTGTTATTGAGCTACGCTACGGCTGGCAATGTTCGCGTCGACATGGCGTGTTGTACGGGCAGGTGTTTTGCCGGATTTTTGTTCAGCTTTTATAATATTTTTTTATGGCGAGAAATCAATTTGATCTGTGATTTGTTTGATTATTTATGTTGTGCATTTTTTATGCATTTGCATAGATAGTCTTTTGACAACTTTTTGTATCTTCACTTGCCTGATTTGTTGTACTATTTTTGTTCTTTTATGTATAGAATAAAGTGTTGTATAGTTTTTCTTACAGGTGTGCCTGGATACAACATAATCATCATCGATCAAATCGAATATCCTATGTCTTTCTCCATACTATAGGCTATCTGCATGCCAAATTTCATGATGAACCGTTCAGTAGTTGAGGCGTGAAGGCGTAACAAACAAATAAACAAACAAACTCACTTTCGCATTTATAATAGTTAGGGTTATACTAAGCCTACCCTATCCTATAATAGAAACCTACAAATACCACAATACAATTTACAAAAACCTACAAATTATCAACACAAATATGTTAGGCGTCTTGCTCGGGAAAACAAGTAACCGTATATTCACAAAGGCAAAGTGATGGCCGGATTTGTTCCGCTTATTTCCGGCACTGCGTTCGGAAATGCCCAGCTAGATGCCCTGATATTTCCGGAATTACCAACGCTGCAATTTGAATTCAGTCTTGAAATGTCCAATGTCTATTGAATTAATAATGGAATTCAGATTGCTAATTTTCGTCAATTTCGTTGGAAACGTTTCAAATTGATGTAAATTATTCGGTATTTATGTTTGGATCTGGTTTTGCAAATTCATAAGGGTCTGTTTTTATTACCTTTTTGTTCGATGTTCACTGGTTTTACAAATTGTTACTTGAAATTTTGAAATAATATAAATAATACGTTTGTTGAAAATTTAACCTCTCATTATTTGGACATCATTCGAATTGTAATGATATTTTTGATAATAGTACCTTAAGGGTGTGAAGGCTAACTATGAAAATCTAATAATATATATAAAATGCTTTTGTGGGTACATAAATACGCAGTTTTCTCAATCACCACCAACTCCAATCAACTTCCCGTTGGGGTGGTAAATACCCCTTGGTCTCCAGGTGGTAGTAAGGTAGTTTGGTCGCGGTGGGTGGAAGGGAGTGGTTGTGGGTGGCAAAAATGTTAAAACATATATTGCTGTCCTTTTCTAACGCATGAGGACTTCTGAAAAGATCTCATAATTTCTGGAATGGAAAGTTCTAAAAGTTATAATCGATTTGGAATGTACTAGAAAGTTCAACAAATATCTGGAATGATCTAGAAAATTCTAGAGTGAATGCAAACAATTATAATCGATATAGCTTGTTTTGAGAAAGTTCTACAAATTTCTGGCTTCATCTAGAAAGTTCCAAAATGTTCAAAACTAATAACAGTTTTATCGAATCGAGTTAGAATGTTCGAGAACGTTCTAGAAATTTCCCGAATGATCTGGAATGTTCCAAAATTAGTGCAATTTATTATGATCGAGAAAGTTCTAGAAATTTTCCGAAAGATCGGGAAAATTCTAAAATGAGTGCAATTGATTATGATCGATTTAGAATGTTCGAGAAAGTTCTAGAAATTTCTAGAATGATCTAGGAAGTTCCAAAATGAGTGAAATTTATTATGATCGATTTAGCATGTTCGAGAAAGTTATAATTTTTATTGGATTGATCTGGAAAGTTCCAAAATGTGTACGTGTGTTATTATTGATCTAACTAAAAGAACCAAATCGAAATCGAAAATAGAAATCTATAATATATGTTAAAAATGTATCCTTATATATTTTTTATACCACTAAATATGCGATGTATTTTAACCCGAGCAACGCCGGGATTCGCTGCTAGTGATATTATAATATGACCTACACTGGTAGAGCTTGTTCAGGTCAGGATCCCGCATTTAAATGGGTTACAATATATAAACACGCAATTGTTGTCAGTGCGATTAGAATGTAAATATTATGTAATGAATCTAAGCTTGTTTTGAAAAGAGTAATTGCTGAGTTTATTGCCGGCTCTTCTCAGCAAATGCAACCTTCCGAACCGGTATTAGAGTATAAGAGTCAGACTTTTCATAAGTGCCTGCGAAGGTCTATTTGAATAAATGATTTTGAATTGAATTGAATTGAATTGAATAAAATCCAAGACTTACCCCAGTCGTAGCCTTGATCGCGTCCCGCGCGGGAGCCCGGTGCTCACCAAACGTTTGACAGTGAATTCAGCAGTAATTCATTTTTTTGTGACCTGACGTATGCATGAAGAAATCAAAGCTAGAAGTAAACATTTTTTTTCTTCATTCTTTTTTATATTGATCATTTCCATGAAGGTCTGGCCCGAACAGTACCTATATCTAAATGCTGTGTAGAACTTATACTTTTGGCTCAAAGGCCCTGGTGCGTAGTTACTCATGGGATACAATAAGGTAAATAATCAGCATTTTTTCTAGTGTAACAGTATTCATTAACCAGTGAACTGTTACACGCTTTGTCCATTTACAGAGGCATTCGCTTAATGGATGACCGATGCCAACATAAATCAGGGAAAAAGCGCTGAATTATTGCCAAAATAACTCTACGAAGGAGTATTCGGTGGTATTCCTATTTTCAAAACACCATTCATCCCAAACACATCTAGCCCAGTCTTGTTATTTTTTAGATGACGTCTGTTCAACGCCGGTGGTGCCAGATCTCAAAGTACCGCCCCTCTGAATACAAAACCTTAGTGGTACTATGCAGGTGCTTATCCTTTATTGTACATATTATGTCGTATTAGATAGACCCAAATATCTAGAATTATAAATGCATCTGCGGGACAAGCACAGTGGAAGCTGTCTTGACATAGCAGTTGTTCAGTTTATTTGGAAAATATACAGAATTGGAGAAGATGTTGTAGTAAGTGAATAAAAGGGGGCCTAAGTGGGCCCTGTGTGGTATACCGAATGGTATAGGAAGATTTTTATAGTTTGATTATAGTATTTTATCCATCTGAACATCTCTCTGTTGATTTCGGCGACCCCCATGACGGCGCTACTGCCTAGATACCTTCATCAGAAGCTTTTAAATTATCTTATTTGGAAAATATACAGAATTGGAGAAGATGTTGTAGTAAGTGAATAAAAGGGGGCCTAAATGAGATCCCTGTGTGGTATACCGAATGGTATAGGAAGATTTTTGTAGCTTGTTTATAGCATTTTATCCATCTGAACATCTCTCTGTTGATTTCGGCGACCCCCATGACGGCGCTACTGCCTAGATACCTTCATCAGAAGCTTTTAAATTATCTTATTTGGAAAATATACAGAATTGGAGAAGATGTTGTAGTAAGTGAATAAAAGGGGGCCTAAATGAGATCCCTGTGTGGTATACCAAATGGTATAGGAAGATTTTTGTAGCTTGTTTATAGCATTTTATCCATCTGAACATCTCTCTGTTGATTTCGGCGACCCCCATGACGGCGCTACTGCCTAGATACCTTCATCAGAAGCTTTTAAATTATCTTATTTGGAAAATATACAGAATTGGAGAAGATGTTGTAGTAAGTGAATAAAAGGGGGCCTAAATGAGATCCCTGTGTGGTATACCGAATGGTATAGGAAGATTTTTGTAGCTTGTTTATAGCATTTTATCCATCTGAACATCTCTCTGTTGATTTCGGCGACCCCCATGACGGCGCCACTGCCTAGATACCTTCATCAGAAGCTTTTAAATCATCTTGTTTTTATTTACAGTTGGGGGATATAACCAGAGTTACTTGTCTCGCTGTATGATAATCAAGTTTGTAGCTCCATATAACGGAAGCGTAAAGTCAAAATATACTGGTGCGGGATTGACAAAACCAGCGAGCCGTGAAGCGCCGATAGCGAGACGCGATAAAACTAATAGATTTTTGGATTTACGCGCTCCTTAATTTGTGTGTCATATTGCAGTGGCTTTGTATCAGCTTTCATTATTAGATGATGTAAAGATAATTAAAGGTTATGCCGATAACTTGGTTATAAGAACCGTAAAATTTAAAGATTAATAAAAAAAAGCCCTCTTAAAATTTTATCGTAAAAGCAATTTTTTGTGAGCAGACGGTCTACAATAAACACATCTACCTCCCCTTACAATATTATCGTATATCGTAAGCAGTATTGCCGTTTCTATGTCACTCAGTTGTCATTACTCGCAACAGTATTAGGTAATTTGGTTAAGTAAAGAAAAACCTGGGTTGACTAAAAATTGTCTTCGTTATCTTCATAGCTCACCAATACAAAAAATCCATGACGCAAAATCTAATGGCAAAAACCTTTACGCATATAACATCAAAAAGAAATCACCGGGACCATATCAGACCGTTGCAAAGGAAGCCCAAACATGACAGTAACACAATAACCCTAGATATAATGTCATACATTATATAACATGTTGGCCATTGTGCTAAACTCCCGGCCGGAACACTTTGACTGTGACATGCATTGTTGCCAGCCGTCTGCGGAATTTGTTAGTGAGGTAACATGCCTATTATTACATGATATTGTATCTTTCTTTACATAGTATATGTGAAGAGGGACAGACAATTTCTAGCTATGTATATAAAGAAACTTGCTTTTGAAATATTTGATGGCCATGTGACCTTTTTTTCCAGTTAATGATAAGCGGTTACCGTAGCCATATGGACGCTTGCAACACACGGGGCATCGATCACGCGTTACCGACCCTTCCCCCCTCCCCAATGAGCTCTGGCGACCTTACTCACGCGCAGGAACACAACATAAAGTTATTTGGCTGCGGTATTCTGTAAGAGGTACTTCCCCAATCGAGCTGCTCTTTGAGCGAAATAACGCTAAGCAGTTCTTTCTTAAACCTGAACTGGTTAGGACCTAACCATATATCCAGATATCTGGATGACTACTTTTTGGATTGCTGTTGCTACCACTATAATAGCAAATGGATCCTATTAAAGGTACCTACTCTTCTGTTAAGGGAATTATATCATATCATAAGCAATTAATCATGAACACGACTATTTGTTCTAAGTCTATTATAATAATTATGTAGGTCGTCCCTAAACTGTAGTACAAATTCAAAACATTTTTTTTTAACCTTGTTTTTTTTAAATTATTTTTCTGTAAAAAATATAAAAATCGCAAAGCTAACCGATACTTTCCTACAGCTATATTTACGGGCGACTTCATTTTATAGGCTTTGCGTGCTTAAATTTTTTTCCCCACTTTCCCCCAAAATAGTGAGAATGTAACATACTAAAGTAAAAAAAATTGTTAGTCTTTTGAAATGGCTGTAAGCCACTTTTGTTCAGCATTTCCCAATAATTACCACCTAGTCTATCACTATACTAGTCCATCTTATGACAAATCAGTGTCACCACCACACCCCATGACTATATTGCTTATAAAGCTACCAAATGTAGATATCACAGTCACAATATAAGGGTTCATAACTAATTTATGCGCCGCCGTGACTCAGAATTACCGACATAAGAATATCTTACATGTATGAGTCACAAAGCTAAGCTACTGTATATCAGTGAACTGTCACTATATATAACCAAAAAGCCATAGATTTCTTAATAATTATGTTAGAAGTAGCATGGACTACTTGGCATTTCGCGATGGTGCAAATCGTGATTCGATATTAGGACAGTAATTTGGGCCCCAAAATGGAAACCTGGAAAGTTTTTCAGGGTTTGAATGTTTGTTTGTATTTTGTGTGGGAACGTGAGTGTAGAAAATTAGCTTAACTTTTAACAAAAAAATACTGTTTTCATAGAGAGATTGCACTAAAAGTATTCAAAAACGATGTGAAGACTTATTTAAGAAATAATTTCGGTAGTATTTATGGTGCAAGAAAGTGATATTCTTCCATACATATGGGAGAGTAGCTAGTCTTCCTCCTTTTTGTCAAGTATTAAAATTCTTTCATGTTGAAAATATTTCTTGACAATGTTAGTTCTATCAATTTAATTAGATTTCTACGGTCATAGCTTTGTAGGGCAGTAAATAAAATAGTTGTTGTGGCGCGCGCTTGGCCTGTTATCGTTCTGATATGTTCTGCCTTCACTTATCAAATTTTGTTTAGCTGTGCAAGTTTAGAGCGGAGGGCGACGACGTTTTTACCATTGTAACTGATGATTTAAAAGACACAAATCCTGGAGGGGATTTGGCTCTCAAGTGAACTGACGGAACACACCAGAAGATGCTTGATTATCCTGTTGCGGACCAATAGGATGAACTTTCTTTTGAACTACGACATGGGGTTCTACAAAAAAGACGTTAAAAGTTACACAAGCTTACAAAACTATGCAACACATTATTACAAAAGCTGGCAACCCTAAGTATCTATTCACACGTACCGCAACCACACCACAGCGTCGCGAATAAGCGTCAAGCTGTGGTTTACGTGTGAATAGTGTCGCTGCGGCTTTTTGCGGTTGCGTTGTGGTACAAAATGTTAAAATATTTGTACCGCCTTGTTCACGGTGTCGCTGGTGATTGCGTTGTGGTAACGACGTGGCTGCGGTGTGGTCGGTATCACATACACGGTCAATAGTGACGGCAAAATGTGGTCCGTGTTAATTCAACTATTAATTTTAATACAAATTAGCACCCGCAAACGTGGTGTGGTGATGTTGTGGTTGTGGTACGTGTGAATAGAGCCTTATGGTCAGTGGCTAATGTGTTACCAGCTTTTCCAACTATTGACAGAAAAACAAAAAATCCCGAAAATACAATTTCTGTAATATTCAAATCGTTCCAATTTATATCTTCATCATTCAATATGGCGTCTTCAGACGGGCGGGTTCATTAATAAAACTTAATTAACTTCACATTAAGGACGTCAGAGTGGCTTAGGAGAAAGCTACTCGGACGAATTAATAGGGATTTGGCCAAAATTATACGGAACACCTTTGGTGAAAACGCACGTAACCATTTTATGAGCGTTTGCTTGGCGTTTGTACTTTCCTGACTTTTCGGTACCACGCGCATGAGTTTGGCTTATGATTTGTAGGTTAGAAAACTGGTATGGAAACATCAATGAAGCAATGTGAAAGAGTTTTAAAATGGCGACTAAAATGTGAACAGTGGGTTTTTAGTCGGATTTAAATTAAAAGAGTGAATTCCATACTAAAAGTTATTATGATTCATTGTTTTAAATTAAACTTTTGTATTTTTTTAACAATTTATTTAATTTAATTAAATTATCTATGGCCTAATTTTATTGTTGTATTAATGGAAGACTAAAAGATTTAGCTGAAACAAATTTTATATAAATTCCATCATCGCGGGGCAGACAATAAAACATATCGGTATGTTTCCAAATCAGTAAGTAACTCGCTTCTGACCTTTCTAACTTACTCTGTCCCTCGTGTTTTTGTAGGATTACTTCTATTTACTAGGATTATTTGCTTCAGCTCCTAGACGGAGCACTAATTGATTCTTATTTCAAGAAGAAGGAATAATACAGTCAATTTGTATGTCCGAATTGATTTTGTCGTCGAATAATTCCTGAAAACCATTTAAAGAATTTTGTGTTTTGTTTTTTAGGTTTACGAACTTTTTTGTTTTTAAAATAGCCTCGTCTCTTTTTGTTATATGACGTTAGAAAGTGACAGATTGACTGGTTTTATTAACCTTGCTTTAAATCATCTTTGTACTAAGGGGGTACTAGTACTACAAGAACTATTGTATAACAAAAAAGTTATGAACAGTGAATACATTTTTCACCTTTCCCTTGTGATGGTAGCGAAACGGCCAAGCCACATATTTTGACTACGGTGTGTAGAGTTTGTGAAGTTAGGGCTTGTAGAGTAAGGGCATGTAGAGTTATAAGCTTGGCTCTACATGAGATCTGATAACTTTTTGACAGTGCGAGCCATATGTCTTGGCAACATTTTACATAAAAATGTTTTTGGTGGGATTTTACTTCTTTTTGTAAGTCGTTTCGTTTCTTTTTTTTTTACTTCTTTCGTTTTGCTTATGTTTTTTTTTTTAAATTTCCAAGTTTTGTATTTTTTTTGTTGTTTGTGTACTTATACAAGCTTACATATCAAATTTCAGCTTTCTAGGACAGGACTAGGTAAAAGGTGTATTTGTCATTATTTTCGTTTATTGCAATTAGACGGAGTTTATATAAAGCTTTTTTTTTAAACAAAACTCAATAAATAAATGACCTTCTCCCAATAAAGTTGCCATTAAAAATAATTTTCTTTCCATTAATATACGAAGGATAACTTTAACTATTAGTTAATCGGTAGCCCCATTCTTCAAAATCAGTCTATTTCTGCTTTCGAATGACAGCAAGACTAAAATTAACAGTATTTTAAATGCACAGATAAAATAAACAATTTTTCGTGTCACATCAAACGAGTTTAAATATAGATTTAGAATAAACACAACATTTGGACTGACTTATAAACACTGTCTTCTTAACCAAACCAATACAGTTATACCAAATGAAAACCACCCTTAATACGTTGTAATAACACCTTATTAAATTACTACTAAAATTGCGAAGAGACAGAATTCTTTCGAATACTTTTCAAGGCAAATTAAAGTCTAAGCTTGTAGAAATAAGAATCAAATAGAATGTGTATTATTATTTTGTTAACCAATCACCTATTACTTTTGGAGGGATGGTAGTGGATGCGCATGAGTCTCGAATATCAGCTGTTATTGTGTTGACACTACAAATAACATGACTATTTCTAAATTACCCTTATTATTTAAATGAATGTACGATATGTCGGATGTAATTGCAGTCGAAACCGTTTTGCTGAGTCAAAATTTCAGAGCAACCGCGACTTCAGTGCGTACAACTTTTTACCCTGTGGGGCAATAAATATTTTTTCTCTCTTTCTTTCTTTACATTTTCACCGTGGTTTTCCCAATGGAGTACAGCATGGGATTCTTCAAAAAGGGTGTGAAGAGATTTTTTCAGAGTCGGCAACGCGCGAGTGATACCGCTGGTGTTGCAAGCGCCCATAGGCTACGGTAACTACTTACCATCAGGCGGGCTGTATTCTTGTTTACCAACTTAGTGGTATAAAAAAAAAGAGCTAGCATTGTAGTTTTTTAAAGCGTTTAAAGTTACCACTAGGATCGTATCCCGTACTCTTCAACTTCTCTGTCTCTTCTCTTGTTGGTGTAGCTTCCTACGCTCTATCATTTGCAACTTGCACCTCCTTATGCGACACGATGCATCCTTTTGCTTTTACTTGGTCTATATGGCCAAAGGTTGCCTGGAAGAGTACACTTTTTTTTATGCCACTGCGGTGGCAAACAATCATACGGCCCGCCTGGTGGTATGCGGTTACCGTAGCCTATGGACGCTTGCAACACCAGGGGTTGCAACACTCGCGCGTTGCCGACCCTGAAGAAACTTCTTCATACTCTTCTTGAAGAACCCCATGCTGTACTCCATTGGGAAAACCACGGCGGGGAGCTCATTCCACAGTCTGAGCGTCCGCGGAAGAAAACTTCTTTGAGCCCGCACATTTCGAAAGAATTCTGGTTTCAACTATGGACTACTTGGCATTTCGCGATGGTGCAAATCGTGATTCGATATTAGGACAGTAATTTGGGCCCCAAAATGGAAACCTGGAAAGTTTTTCAGGGTTTGAATGTTTGTTTGTATTTTGTGTGGGAACGTGAGTGTAGAAAATTAGCTTAACTTTTAACAAAAAAATACTGTTTTCATAGAGAGATTGCACTAAAAGTATTCAAAAACGATGTGAAGACTTATTTAAGAAATAATTTCGGTAGTATTTATGGTGCAAGAAAGTGATATTCTTCCATACATATAGGAGAGTAGCTAGTCTTCCTCCTTTTTGTCAAGTATTAAAATTCTTTCATGTTGAAAATATTTCTTGACAATGTTAGTTCTATCAATTTAATTAGATTTCTACGGTCATAGCTTTGTAGGGCAGTAAATAAAATAGTTGTTGTGGCGCGCGCTTGGCCTGTTATCGTTCTGATATGTTCTGCCTTCACTTATCAAATTTTGTTTAGCTGTGCAAGTTTAGAGCGGAGGGCGACGACGTTTTTACCATTGTAACTGATGATTTAAAAGACACAAATCCTGGAGGGGATTTGGCTCTCAAGTGAACTGACGGAACACACCAGAAGATGCTTGATTATCCTGTTGCGGACCAATAGGATGAACTTTCTTTTGAACTACGACATGGGGTTCTACAAAAAAGACGTTAAAAGTTACACAAGCTTACAAAACTATGCAACACATTATTACAAAAGCTGGCAACCCTAAGTATCTATTCACACGTACCGCAACCACACCACAGCGTCGCGAATAAGCGTCAAGCTGTGGTTTACGTGTGAATAGTGTCGCTGCGGCTTTTTGCGGTTGCGTTGTGGTACAAAATGTTAAAATATTTGTACCGCCTTGTTCACGGTGTCGCTGGTGATTGCGTTGTGGTAACGACGTGGCTGCGGTGTGGTCGGTATCACATACACGGTCAATAGTGACGGCAAAATGTGGTCCGTGTTAATTCAACTATTAATTTTAATACAAATTAGCACCCGCAAACGTGGTGTGGTGATGTTGTGGTTGTGGTACGTGTGAATAGAGCCTTATGGTCAGTGGCTAATGTGTTACCAGCTTTTCCAACTATTGACAGAAAAACAAAAAATCCCGAAAATACAATTTCTGTAATATTCAAATCGTTCCAATTTATATCTTCATCATTCAATATGGCGTCTTCAGACGGGCGGGTTCATTAATAAAACTTAATTAACTTCACATTAAGGACGTCAGAGTGGCTTAGGAGAAAGCTACTCGGACGAATTAATAGGGATTTGGCCAAAATTATACGGAACACCTTTGGTGAAAACGCACGTAACCATTTTATGAGCGTTTGCTTGGCGTTTGTACTTTCCTGACTTTTCGGTACCACGCGCATGAGTTTGGCTTATGATTTGTAGGTTAGAAAACTGGTATGGAAACATCAATGAAGCAATGTGAAAGAGTTTTAAAATGGCGACTAAAATGTGAACAGTGGGTTTTTAGTCGGATTTAAATTAAAAGAGTGAATTCCATACTAAAAGTTATTATGATTCATTGTTTTAAATTAAACTTTTGTATTTTTTTAACAATTTATTTAATTTAATTAAATTATCTATGGCCTAATTTTATTGTTGTATTAATGGAAGACTAAAAGATTTAGCTGAAACAAATTTTATATAAATTCCATCATCGCGGGGCAGACAATAAAACATATCGGTATGTTTCCAAATCAGTAAGTAACTCGCTTCTGACCTTTCTAACTTACTCTGTCCCTCGTGTTTTTGTAGGATTACTTCTATTTACTAGGATTATTTGCTTCAGCTCCTAGACGGAGCACTAATTGATTCTTATTTCAAGAAGAAGGAATAATACAGTCAATTTGTATGTCCGAATTGATTTTGTCGTCGAATAATTCCTGAAAACCATTTAAAGAATTTTGTGTTTTGTTTTTTAGGTTTACGAACTTTTTTGTTTTTAAAATAGCCTCGTCTCTTTTTGTTATATGACGTTAGAAAGTGACAGATTGACTGGTTTTATTAACCTTGCTTTAAATCATCTTTGTACTAAGGGGGTACTAGTACTACAAGAACTATTGTATAACAAAAAAGTTATGAACAGTGAATACATTTTTCACCTTTCCCTTGTGATGGTAGCGAAACGGCCAAGCCACATATTTTGACTACGGTGTGTAGAGTTTGTGAAGTTAGGGCTTGTAGAGTAAGGGCATGTAGAGTTATAAGCTTGGCTCTACATGAGATCTGATAACTTTTTGACAGTGCGAGCCATATGTCTTGGCAACATTTTACATAAAAATGTTTTTGGTGGGATTTTACTTCTTTTTGTAAGTCGTTTCGTTTCTTTTTTTTTTACTTCTTTCGTTTTGCTTATGTTTTTTTTTTTAAATTTCCAAGTTTTGTATTTTTTTTGTTGTTTGTGTACTTATACAAGCTTACATATCAAATTTCAGCTTTCTAGGACAGGACTAGGTAAAAGGTGTATTTGTCATTATTTTCGTTTATTGCAATTAGACGGAGTTTATATAAAGCTTTTTTTTTAAACAAAACTCAATAAATAAATGACCTTCTCCCAATAAAGTTGCCATTAAAAATAATTTTCTTTCCATTAATATACGAAGGATAACTTTAACTATTAGTTAATCGGTAGCCCCATTCTTCAAAATCAGTCTATTTCTGCTTTCGAATGACAGCAAGACTAAAATTAACAGTATTTTAAATGCACAGATAAAATAAACAATTTTTCGTGTCACATCAAACGAGTTTAAATATAGATTTAGAATAAACACAACATTTGGACTGACTTATAAACACTGTCTTCTTAACCAAACCAATACAGTTATACCAAATGAAAACCACCCTTAATACGTTGTAATAACACCTTATTAAATTACTACTAAAATTGCGAAGAGACAGAATTCTTTCGAATACTTTTCAAGGCAAATTAAAGTCTAAGCTTGTAGAAATAAGAATCAAATAGAATGTGTATTATTATTTTGTTAACCAATCACCTATTACTTTTGGAGGGATGGTAGTGGATGCGCATGAGTCTCGAATATCAGCTGTTATTGTGTTGACACTACAAATAACATGACTATTTCTAAATTACCCTTATTATTTAAATGAATGTACGATATGTCGGATGTAATTGCAGTCGAAACCGTTTTGCTGAGTCAAAATTTCAGAGCAACCGCGACTTCAGTGCGTACAACTTTTTACCCTGTGGGGCAATAAATATTTTTTCTCTCTTTCTTTCTTTACATTTTCACCGTGGTTTTCCCAATGGAGTACAGCATGGGATTCTTCAAAAAGGGTGTGAAGAGATTTTTTCAGAGTCGGCAACGCGCGAGTGATACCGCTGGTGTTGCAAGCGCCCATAGGCTACGGTAACTACTTACCATCAGGCGGGCTGTATTCTTGTTTACCAACTTAGTGGTATAAAAAAAAAGAGCTAGCATTGTAGTTTTTTAAAGCGTTTAAAGTTACCACTAGGATCGTATCCCGTACTCTTCAACTTCTCTGTCTCTTCTCTTGTTGGTGTAGCTTCCTACGCTCTATCATTTGCAACTTGCACCTCCTTATGCGACACGATGCATCCTTTTGCTTTTACTTGGTCTATATGGCCAAAGGTTGCCTGGAAGAGTACACTTTTTTTTATGCCACTGCGGTGGCAAACAATCATACGGCCCGCCTGGTGGTATGCGGTTACCGTAGCCTATGGACGCTTGCAACACCAGGGGTTGCAACACTCGCGCGTTGCCGACCCTGAAGAAACTTCTTCATACTCTTCTTGAAGAACCCCATGCTGTACTCCATTGGGAAAACCACGGCGGGGAGCTCATTCCACAGTCTGAGCGTCCGCGGAAGAAAACTTCTTTGAGCCCGCACATTTCGAAAGAATTCTGGTTTCAACTATGGACTACTTGGCATTTCGCGATGGTGCAAATCGTGATTCGATATTAGGACAGTAATTTGGGCCCCAAAATGGAAACCTGGAAAGTTTTTCAGGGTTTGAATGTTTGTTTGTATTTTGTGTGGGAACGTGAGTGTAGAAAATTAGCTTAACTTTTAACAAAAAAATACTGTTTTCATAGAGAGATTGCACTAAAAGTATTCAAAAACGATGTGAAGACTTATTTAAGAAATAATTTCGGTAGTATTTATGGTGCAAGAAAGTGATATTCTTCCATACATATGGGAGAGTAGCTAGTCTTCCTCCTTTTTGTCAAGTATTAAAATTCTTTCATGTTGAAAATATTTCTTGACAATGTTAGTTCTATCAATTTAATTAGTTAATTTCTACGGTCATAGCTTTGTAGGGCAGTAAATAAAATAGTTGTTGTGGCGCGCGCTTGGCCTGTTATCGTTCTGATATGTTCTGCCTTCACTTATCAAATTTTGTTTAGCTGTGCAAGTTTAGAGCGGAGGGCGACGACGTTTTTACCATTGTAACTGATGATTTAAAAGACACAAATCCTGGAGGGGATTTGGCTCTCAAGTGAACTGACGGAACACACCAGAAGATGCTTGATTATCCTGTTGCGGACCAATAGGATGAACTTTCTTTTGAACTACGACATGGGGTTCTACAAAAAAGACGTTAAAAGTTACACAAGCTTACAAAACTATGCAACACATTATTACAAAAGCTGGCAACCCTAAGTATCTATTCACACGTACCGCAACCACACCACAGCGTCGCGAATAAGCGTCAAGCTGTGGTTTACGTGTGAATAGTGTCGCTGCGGCTTTTTGCGGTTGCGTTGTGGTACAAAATGTTAAAATATTTGTACCGCCTTGTTCACGGTGTCGCTGGTGATTGCGTTGTGGTAACGACGTGGCTGCGGTGTGGTCGGTATCACATACACGGTCAATAGTGACGGCAAAATGTGGTCCGTGTTAATTCAACTATTAATTTTAATACAAATTAGCACCCGCAAACGTGGTGTGGTGATGTTGTGGTTGTGGTACGTGTGAATAGAGCCTTATGGTCAGTGGCTAATGTGTTACCAGCTTTTCCAACTATTGACAGAAAAACAAAAAATCCCGAAAATACAATTTCTGTAATATTCAAATCGTTCCAATTTATATCTTCATCATTCAATATGGCGTCTTCAGACGGGCGGGTTCATTAATAAAACTTAATTAACTTCACATTAAGGACGTCAGAGTGGCTTAGGAGAAAGCTACTCGGACGAATTAATAGGGATTTGGCCAAAATTATACGGAACACCTTTGGTGAAAACGCACGTAACCATTTTATGAGCGTTTGCTTGGCGTTTGTACTTTCCTGACTTTTCGGTACCACGCGCATGAGTTTGGCTTATGATTTGTAGGTTAGAAAACTGGTATGGAAACATCAATGAAGCAATGTGAAAGAGTTTTAAAATGGCGACTAAAATGTGAACAGTGGGTTTTTAGTCGGATTTAAATTAAAAGAGTGAATTCCATACTAAAAGTTATTATGATTCATTGTTTTAAATTAAACTTTTGTATTTTTTTAACAATTTATTTAATTTAATTAAATTATCTATGGCCTAATTTTATTGTTGTATTAATGGAAGACTAAAAGATTTAGCTGAAACAAATTTTATATAAATTCCATCATCGCGGGGCAGACAATAAAACATATCGGTATGTTTCCAAATCAGTAAGTAACTCGCTTCTGACCTTTCTAACTTACTCTGTCCCTCGTGTTTTTGTAGGATTACTTCTATTTACTAGGATTATTTGCTTCAGCTCCTAGACGGAGCACTAATTGATTCTTATTTCAAGAAGAAGGAATAATACAGTCAATTTGTATGTCCGAATTGATTTTGTCGTCGAATAATTCCTGAAAACCATTTAAAGAATTTTGTGTTTTGTTTTTTAGGTTTACGAACTTTTTTGTTTTTAAAATAGCCTCGTCTCTTTTTGTTATATGACGTTAGAAAGTGACAGATTGACTGGTTTTATTAACCTTGCTTTAAATCATCTTTGTACTAAGGGGGTACTAGTACTACAAGAACTATTGTATAACAAAAAAGTTATGAACAGTGAATACATTTTTCACCTTTCCCTTGTGATGGTAGCGAAACGGCCAAGCCACATATTTTGACTACGGTGTGTAGAGTTTGTGAAGTTAGGGCTTGTAGAGTAAGGGCATGTAGAGTTATAAGCTTGGCTCTACATGAGATCTGATAACTTTTTGACAGTGCGAGCCATATGTCTTGGCAACATTTTACATAAAAATGTTTTTGGTGGGATTTTACTTCTTTTTGTAAGTCGTTTCGTTTCTTTTTTTTTTACTTCTTTCGTTTTGCTTATGTTTTTTTTTTTAAATTTCCAAGTTTTGTATTTTTTTTGTTGTTTGTGTACTTATACAAGCTTACATATCAAATTTCAGCTTTCTAGGACAGGACTAGGTAAAAGGTGTATTTGTCATTATTTTCGTTTATTGCAATTAGACGGAGTTTATATAAAGCTTTTTTTTTAAACAAAACTCAATAAATAAATGACCTTCTCCCAATAAAGTTGCCATTAAAAATAATTTTCTTTCCATTAATATACGAAGGATAACTTTAACTATTAGTTAATCGGTAGCCCCATTCTTCAAAATCAGTCTATTTCTGCTTTCGAATGACAGCAAGACTAAAATTAACAGTATTTTAAATGCACAGATAAAATAAACAATTTTTCGTGTCACATCAAACGAGTTTAAATATAGATTTAGAATAAACACAACATTTGGACTGACTTATAAACACTGTCTTCTTAACCAAACCAATACAGTTATACCAAATGAAAACCACCCTTAATACGTTGTAATAACACCTTATTAAATTACTACTAAAATTGCGAAGAGACAGAATTCTTTCGAATACTTTTCAAGGCAAATTAAAGTCTAAGCTTGTAGAAATAAGAATCAAATAGAATGTGTATTATTATTTTGTTAACCAATCACCTATTACTTTTGGAGGGATGGTAGTGGATGCGCATGAGTCTCGAATATCAGCTGTTATTGTGTTGACACTACAAATAACATGACTATTTCTAAATTACCCTTATTATTTAAATGAATGTACGATATGTCGGATGTAATTGCAGTCGAAACCGTTTTGCTGAGTCAAAATTTCAGAGCAACCGCGACTTCAGTGCGTACAACTTTTTACCCTGTGGGGCAATAAATATTTTTTCTCTCTTTCTTTCTTTACATTTTCACCGTGGTTTTCCCAATGGAGTACAGCATGGGATTCTTCAAAAAGGGTGTGAAGAGATTTTTTCAGAGTCGGCAACGCGCGAGTGATACCGCTGGTGTTGCAAGCGCCCATAGGCTACGGTAACTACTTACCATCAGGCGGGCTGTATTCTTGTTTACCAACTTAGTGGTATAAAAAAAAAGAGCTAGCATTGTAGTTTTTTAAAGCGTTTAAAGTTACCACTAGGATCGTATCCCGTACTCTTCAACTTCTCTGTCTCTTCTCTTGTTGGTGTAGCTTCCTCCGCTCTATCATTTGCAACTTGCACCTCCTTATGCAACACGATGCATCCTTTTGCTTTTACTTGGTCTATATGGCCAAAGGTTGCCTGGAAGAGTACACTTTTTTTTATGCCACTGCGGTGGCAAACAATCATACGGCCCGCCTGGTGGTATGCGGTTACCGTAGCCTATGGACGCTTGCAACACCAGGGGTTGCAACACTCGCGCGTTGCCGACCCTGAAGAAACCTCTTCATACTCTTCTTGAAGAACCCCATGCTGTACTCCATTGGGAAAACCACGGTGGGGAGCTCATTCCACAGTCTGAGCGTCCGCGGAAGAAAACTTCTTTGAGCCCGCACATTTCAAAAAAATTTCAATGTGTGTGGTTGGACTCCCCGTCGATGGGGAGAGTTGCGATGGTGGAAGGTAGCCGTGGGCATCAAGTAGAACAATTCCTTGG
This sequence comes from Polyploca ridens, assembly GCA_951394255.1. Classification (NCBI taxonomy): domain Eukaryota; kingdom Metazoa; phylum Arthropoda; class Insecta; order Lepidoptera; family Drepanidae; genus Polyploca; species Polyploca ridens. The sequence goes on along the minus strand of OX596250.1, from coordinate 1,895,931 downwards.
AACCATTTTGGAACACTCTCTATTGTACAAGCGGTAGAACACACATAAGGAGGCAAAGTCTCTCACTTTTAGTGATAAGGCCGCCCATTGTATCACTTTCGCTATTATTTTTAAGACATCTTTAAGAAGTTGTGTGACAATTAAGTGTCATCTATCCATCTACCGATATTCTTAATTTTCCTCCACTCTAAATGTGATAATCACCAAGCTAAGAGTCACGCAAATATTCCCGCCCTAGTTTATAACCACATCCGATGGTAAATATAACATTAAATCAACAACTGCATAAACTATATTACCAAATCACTGTTTACTTTGCGGCATGTTGGTAGCTGTTTAATTTTTATGGCTGTGCTACTTGTAGTGGCGGTGTTTGCGTCGTTTTGCGTGTCTAATGTATAATGAATTATGGTTCATTAAATATATTTGATAGTCTAGGCTTAAAGATAAAGTTGTGACACCTATATTGAGTAGAAGACAAGAATTGTCAAGTTGTGTAGGTTGTAGTAAATACTCTCTAACTGAAATAAAAAAAAATCTTAAGTGTAAGTTGTAATACTGGATAATCCAACTCCTCCTAATAAGTCTTTTTGCACTGATAAATAACAATACTGACCAATCACTGCATCTGAACGTTTATTGTGTCCTTAACTTAACCAATCAGAACGCATTGTAGGTCCTTGACGGAATTGATTTGAAACAAAAGGAACGTTTGGGCTAATTGTTCGATGATTCACATCTACAATTCTGCTCTCTTCCAAAGATTTTCCAATAAAAAATTGTTTTACAAAATAAATCAACGACTTCAAAGTACACAAAGTAGTAATCAAATCCTTCTGATTACAATGTGACCAAACGGGAAGTGTAACCTTCCAAACAAAAAAGAATTTTCTAAATCGGTAAATAAATGACGGAGTTATGAGACAAAAACTAAAAAAAAATACAACCGAATTGAGAACCTCCTCCTTTTGTTGATGTCAGTTAAAAAAATCAAGACCCAGCCGTAATCATTATTATTATTCATTAATCATTTATTCATAATACTTTAAAAAACACAACATATAATTAAAAACCACACAACGCAAACCTCAAGGGGTTTATCTGTATGTGGCGAGGACGTTCGTTCGCATAGTTATTATTATGAAATTATTTATTATTGACATTATTTGAAGTTATTTATTTAATTTATTTAGATAAAAACATTTCAGTTTGCGCTTCACAACGTTATACTTAATATCCTTATTATTATACATATCCACAATGTTATTACGTAGCTCATTTAACAGCTTTGGTAGCAAGTAATCGGCGGTTCTTGTTCCGTAGAAGTTATTATATTTTGGTAATACATATTTACTATTAATGTTTGCTCGTAAGCGCTCAGGACGTTTACATAATTTGAGTGATTCTGAGGCGGTGTTTTGGCTTAGAACATAAAATTTGGTTTTATCAAAGACGTTCATAACGTTACAATATTTGAATAAGCTATCTTCGTCATCTTTATATTTATTTTTGATGTATTTTGGCACAATACTCTTTAGCATTCTTGTTTGCAAGTTTAGAATATCATTTACATGTGTTTTATAGGTCAAGCCATAGCTATCTAGGCCATAACCGACGACAGACTCAGCAAGAGCCAAGTAAATAAGTTTTAGAGTTTTGAATGGTAACTTATATTTTAAGCAAGTTAATTTGCACAGTATGGATCGAAGTTTAGCACATACGTGGTTTATATGTTGTTTCCAGCTAAGTCTGTTGTCAATTATGAGCCCAATGTACATGTGTTGTTCAACAAATTCGATAGGTTCACAAGCGCAATTTTGGTTGGTGCTTATATTGTGCATACATAAATGATCGTGAGCTATAATAAGAGGCATAGCAGAGGCACGACTGTGACTCGAGTGAATATGAATAGCTTTGGTCTTTTGCGCGTTCAGTACTAGCCCGACATCGTGCGCCCATTGACTTAACAAATTAAAGTTATTTTGTAAAAGTATTTGTGCTTCAATTGGATTTTCATTCGCCACTAATAGACATGTGTCATCTGCAAATTGGTATACTGAACCATTTTTTATTATATTACACATATCATTCACGTAAATTAAATATTCAGTCGGGCCCAGGATCGAACCCTGTGCCGTGCCTTTGTCTGTTTCTATCTTGTTGCTCATATCTTTTCCTATTTTTACAGTTGTGTATCTGTTTTTATGATAGTTCTTTAATAATTCTAAAGCCGGTCCACGAATACCATTTTGGTGTAGTTTATCAAATAGGGTAGGGAATTTTAGGGTGTCAAAAGCTTTACTGAAGTCTATAAATACAACCAACACATGTTTTTTATTATTTAGATGCCTGTTGACTTCATCAGTGAATTTGCCTAATAATTGTGTGGCACTTTTATTTTTTTGAAAACCAAATTGATTACTATTTATGATGTTATTAGCTTGAAGAAATGTATTAATCTCATTACTTAGAAATCTTTCTATTATCTTGTCGATACACGACAGTATAGTTATGGGTCGGTAATTATTGTAATCAGTTTGGTTACCTTTTTTATATATTGGCCGTACTATACCTATTTTTAGCATTTCATCAAGTATGAGAGAGAAATAATTGACATACAAACCTCTTCACTATAATTTCCTCTGCCAAAAGTCAGTGTTAATAAAACTTATCTTTATAGTAATAATGAAATTATTGGGGAAATATATATTGTTTAATATATATCTCCCCAAAGACCCGGAACATGGGAAATCAAAATCAATTTCGACAAGCAATCATATCTCCAAAGTGCTGACCAATCCCGCCCTTTGCAAAAAGAAAAACTATTAAAAAGAAATCCGCTTAAGGGCTCACATCTTCATACACAACCGTAATCAATTTTCGAGTGCCCTTCAAGGGCTTAAGGGTCGATTACAACATCTGTTACAAAGGTATTTTACTAGAATAAAACATGTTTATAGCGTGTAAATGTAGACTCTATTAACATGTGTTTAAAGTAAAATTTTGCGTAAGATTATGTTTGTAGGAGAGTCAATATAATGCTCGCCACATGGTATTTTTCATGGTAAATTATTAAGATGTAATTTCGAGAACCGCCCTTTAAAAATCTATGCAGTATGTTTCCATTGAAAAAAAGTACTACATACATTATTTCAAATAAAATTTATTTACAAAGTATTTACGAAGAAGTAGGTAGATTTCTCAACCCGTATAGTAGTAGCCATATACTAAAAACTGCCCTTCCAACGTGATATGGTCTTCTCACGATGTTTTTATCGAAATCCCAAACTCATTACAGGACCCGAAACTATGACCTTTACCACACTGAAAAAAAGGATCTACAAAACTACTTATGTAACTTGAAGTTTTGTTGTCGGGAAACTAACTTTAGTTACATTTAATCAAATAATTTAGTAATGAACCATAACTAGTTTTGTTACTGGTAAGTTTAGTTCGCAAGTCACTCTGTATAGGTCGTCAAATTTTGTGTTACTGTTAAGTTAAATTTTGTAGTAACTTTTTTCAGTGCAGGGTATTCAGCCTCAATGCCACTGAGCTATCATTAAAAATAACACCCAGAATTGGAAAAAAGAATCATACACACAAATTAACCTGAGTGGGTATCACACCTTTGGCTTGGAAAACTATGGAGTCAAATACATAAATAAATAAAGGAAACTACCTAAAAACTACGTATTTACCGTTCTCTATAACATTAAACTCAGATAATACCTCTAATCTCTATCAAACTACTAACAACAGTCATAATACGGAGTAACTACTGGCAAATAGATCACAAACTATCGCCGGGAGCGGAAGGAATTCTTTTCAGGAAACATAGTATTGTTGTGAATTGCGCTGCGTGATTGTACAGAGTATGTGTGCTTAGATTGTGTTTTGTTTATCTATATATTCATATGTTTATATAAACTTTAATTATGACAAACTTCACATTCCTCTGTGCGCGGAACATGCTTCAAAATGGGAAAGCTAAAATGTATATTTATTCAAACTTATTTATTCATTCAGCGAGGCAATACCGCCAGCATCCTACTCTGCCACCAGGGGTAGAGTTAGTGGAGTTTTTTTGTTATTTATAAGTTAGTTATTTAGTTTTTGTGAATTTGTATAAATTGGCTTTATTGAAACCTAAATTTTTGATCAATTATGATCGAATTTCGACCATCGAAATTTCGGTTTTTTGAGTAGATCGTCAGCTTCTTATAGCTCCATTAAAATATGTTAATAAAGTATACAGCACAAATACTGTTTTGTTACATTTATGAAGCAAGGTAACTTCTAAAGTCGTCATATAATAATAAAAGAAACACGAATGAATTCTATTACGTCGGTCATTTACATTATAAAAAAATATTAGACACGTATTTTCCTTTTGACAATTAACAAAAATATACGAAGATATGTTAGAATGAATATTTTTTTTACCCAGGAATCATTTCATCATTATTTTATTATTTTTATCACTATTGGATATTTTCTATCGAACACGTCGCTCGTACACTTTCGCTTACTCAATCCCACACAGGTACTTTTATATTCTTATTAATTTTACATACAAAATAGGATAATCAAATACTAATAAAGCTATCAAAATGATAATGTTTTCGCAGGCATCGTAATGCGCGCGAGCACCGGTTGGGGTGCATAGGGGGAAATGCAATTAATTTTATCACAATAGCCCCATTCGACAGACTTATCGAAGGGAACGTATCGAAGAATAGTTCGGGACGTTATGTCTTATTACCTTTTACCTACATGGAGGCAGTATACTGAAAATACTTACACAATTGTCTAGATATATATCTATGCCACAGATATAAATCTAAAAAGATGCAGCGATTGTATGTACTTCGCGTTTCAAAATTTGTGCAAAAATGGGGCACAATGTTCTTCTTTTGAAACTGTTCCGCGCGGACAGGGAACTCGCATAAGGCTGCATGTCCACCAGAGATGTGTAGCGAGGGATATGTTTAGCTGACAAATACGATAGCTTCACTTTTACGTTAAAAATCGAATGCCAGAATCAATCTTGTGACATTATGGTAGATACAAAAAAGTTACACGCTTGGTTTTCATATGGATGGAGGGACTTGCGTTATCTGTTAAGATTTATGTCTGTGATCTATGCCCATAAAAATACTTGACTGTATGTCTGATCCATAGAGTAAGAATATTAATAGAGTGATAGCGATAGTAATAACAATATTACCTTATGCGAAGCGTGAGCAATTTGCAGCCTATAATGTCCCACTGATGAGCACAGGCATCCTTTCACAAATCAGGGTGAAAGGACAGATACTCCAACACGCGTGCCCACTGCGTATCGGTGGAGGTAGGCTAGTGGTCAACCTGCTGTTGGGAGTTATCAAGCCAGCTAGCTAGCAGGCCACCAACTAGCTTAACGACTATAACAATTAAGTGATAACCGGGACCAATGGCTTTAAGTACTGCCAAATTGGTACTAATACTACTGGTGCTAAAAGTTCAAATCCTATGATAAAAAATGAAGAAATTAAGATTGGGACGGGCCACCTAACATTACAATAATTCCATAAAATTCGAAACGAAAGAAATAAAATTTTATGTAACACTATTAGGACCAAATGCTAATGAAAATAACTGCATACCCGGGTCCTATTTTATACTTACGTCACTAAACTAATAGTCCCCACTAATCCCTGGTCCCAACTAAACTGGGAAGCACTAAAACCTTTTACAATTAAAATGGCCCATTATCGGCTGTCCCTAATCCGGTACATTTAAGTGAATGGCCCACCTGACCGGCATCGACCTTTGTTCTCGACTTTAAATGCAAATTTCAGAGGTTTTTGGGATTATTTTGAGGTCCGAGAGGATATTAATATACTAGTTTCTATCCAGTAGTTTCACCCGACTTCCCGAGAGATCAAATATTGTCCCGGGATACAAAGTATCCTTTATATTATTCCATAGTATAGTCTATCTATGTATTAGATACGTCCAGTCGTTATGGGGTGATTGAGCTACAAACATGAGCTACAAACATACACACAACATTTCCTCTCCTAACTATTATAAATGTTAAAGTGGGTTTGTTTGTTTATTTATTAAGCCTTCACGCCTCAACTACTCAACGGATCAACATTTGGCATGCAGATAGCCTATGGTATAGAGAAAGACATAGGCTACTTTTTATCCCGGGAACGTGAGTGAAACCGCGGGGGACAGCTAGTTTACTATAATTAGTAGAATTTTATGAAGTTACTCTAGTAGCCAAAGTCTGTTAACATATTTTAAACCTGTGCTAATGCATATGCTATTAATTTATAATTAGTGGCAGCACCAAGTCGAATAAGAAAATTCAAAATAGCCTCAACTGACAGATAAAACGTATATAGCATCCGGATAATCATTTCTGATAGTACTATCAGAAATGATTATCCGGATGCTATATACTTTTATCTCGAGTTCAGCCAAATCAGTACTGATTTGGCTGAACTCGAGATAAAAGTTGTCTTAGATAGATAAAAGGCAGCTGCTAAACTATACACGAATAATATAATCAACTAAATATATTAACCTAAAATAAATAAGCTTGGGCTTACATCTCGACATCGTTTCAATCTCGGCCCTCATTATAGCTACTATCAGTTGGTACGCAGGTTTATATAAACTTTATCTACATGAATTAAATTTAGGGTGAATTTAGTTAAGAATGCGTACAATTTGAATTTAATTAATTTACTATATAGCTATTTAAATCGACTAAATAGACCCCGCGTTCTTGGGATAAAAAGTATTGTGCTATTTCAGAACCTAAAGCGACGTGCCATGAGAATTGTTGACGATCCCGAGCTCACAAGCGGTTTGGAGCCCCTCAGTCTGCGGAGAGACTTTGCCTCCTTATGTGTGTTCTACCGCTTGTACAAAGGAGAGTGTTTTAAGGAATTGTTCGAATTGACGGCGAACCCACGGCTACCTTTCACCATCGCAACTCTCGCCATCGACGGGGAATCCATCCACATACATTGAAACCAGAATTGTTTCGAACTGTGCGTGCTAAAAGGAATTTTCTTCCGCGGACGCTCAGACTGTGGAATGAGCTCCCCGCCGTGGTTTTCCCAATCGAGTACAGCATGGGGTTCTTCAAAAAGGGTGTGAAGCGGTTTCTTCAGGGTCGGCAACGCGCGAGTGATACCCCTGGTGTTGCAAGCGTCCATAGGCTACGGTAACTGCTTACCATCAGGCGGGCCGTATGCTTGTTTGCCACCGTGGTATAAAAAATAATATATATATTTAACATGGAAATCTGTTCGACGGTTACGGAACTGCCACCACACAATCTTCTGCATTTACCATAATAATATAAGAAAGATGACGACATAGATGGAAAATGAAATGAAATGAAAAAAAAATATAATAGATCTTAAATGTACTGAATCATTTGAAATTGTTTAGGTGCGTTTACGCTAGGCGAACTGAGCACAAGCCGAGCACATGTGGAGCACGAATTCGCATAGTGTAGATGGACTTACGAGCCTTGAACGAGCGTTATACTCGCGCTCGACTGCGCTCCGCCAATTATCAGTTTTTGACGAACACAGGGATTCGTATCGCGCTCCTGCTGTAGGCTCGTCGTACGTCCACACTTGACAACGCGAGGGACGATCGAAGAGTGACTCGGCTCATGCTCGATTCGCGTAGCGGAGATGCACCATTACAATAGAACAACGAACAATTCATCCAAAGAAGTGCAATGACGTTCATTTTGATCGACATCAATTCCATAAATTCCACACCACCGACAATACCCTCTGTATTTGTTTTTCCTAAAATCTGTAAAACTTGCCTTACAGATTTTAGGAAAAACGATATTTATTTTATATTTTATTAGCTAAAAAGGTAGAGCTGCTTAAGTTATTAGCATTACGTTACTCAGAAGGTATCGCTCGAGATGAAACCACGCCGAGGTCATGAGAAATTTAATAAAAGGTCCGGCGGTGAGAGGACGGCTTTATGCAAATGTGAATGGTATGAAACATGTTTTTACATTGGGCGAGACGGAGGCGTGACGGGATTTAATAGAAGTAAAAAGTTTTATTAACAAGAATTTGTTTAAAAATTAATGAAGTATAAACAAATAATTATATTATGCTAGTGACAGATTTACATACAAAGAGTTTACTGTGTTTGTAACATCAATAAATCTAGTTTTCTTTTTATAATAATATTTAAATTAACCTTATCTTGTAATTTAAAATGCATCCATTTTATTCTGGCAGATTTTGAGTGCTCTTTTTTATTTATCAGTGAGGTTCCAGGTTTAGAATCCATATGTCAGATATGGTAGTATGAATGAGTTGAATATTTTAGTTTTTTCCTTCATTTTCATGTATTGTGTGTATTTTTCATAAAACTCTTTCCATACACTCAATACATTTTACAATATTGAAATACAATATCCAGTAAATCCGCGAGGTGTAAAAGTCTCATTCGAAGCGGTACGGGGGATCTCTGTTAAGGAAAACTTTTTCGCGTTACACCACATGCAAGATTTTAGAGATTGCATTGCATTTTTGAAGTCTTATGATACGAGGTTTATGCACTTTGCAATTTTGATTTACGAAGTTTTTTATTTTGATACGAGAGATTTAAAATAACAAAAATAAGACCAGCAGCGTGACTTGTCAATATTTATATTGAAAATAATATATAATGATTATTTTAATTGTTTACGTGTGCATAAAACTATTAAAATTTTACGTCTACTTCGCTGACAGAAATAATAACCTGATATTATATGGGCATTTCTTTCTTTTGTCATCATGACTCAAGATAGTTGTCATCATTATAAAAAAAAACTGTGTAAAATTTTGAATCAGCTGTCACATTAAATAGACTCATAAACAAAGAAAACAATCGTGAAATGAACAACGATTATAAAACTTAAATCACTTCTTATTACAAACAACATTTCAAAGTTCCTATTAAAGTGAGTATTATTTGTAATGATAATGTATGTATCGTCACGTATCGACTTTATATCGTATCCCATTATCACCGCACACAAAATGCGGTTTATTAGATAAAATCAACAGAATAATTCCACAACTATTGTTTGTGAAAAAAAAATGTCAAGAACATTACTGGTACGTGTTTCGAAGTAAAGAGCCTAATTATCATTTTGAATGCGAATCAATTGGATGAGAGATACTACTATGGATTCTCGAATTGTTGAAACGACATAATATGACATTTAATACGGATTACAAAATACTATAGAACCAGAAAGATATTTTTACTATGTATAGGTGTACTATTAAATATTCTGTGGTATAGGTCTGTGTACCAGTTTGACCACAATATCACCATGGTAAGTGATGTGGTCGATTGTGGTGAGCACACAACGCATGAAGGGAATTGGCTTTCAAATGCTGCTGCTGGAACAGGTAGGTACTTGCTAAGTAAGGTAAAAAATTAAGAGATAGATCTCATTGGATATTAAAATTAATTTTATAAATAGCAATGTACCTAATTTACATTTATACTAAATACGTTTTGTGTTTATTAAATAAAAAAATAGAATAACATTAGGAATATTAAGCACTCTATCTATAAATCAATTAAAACTAAAAACATGCCAAAATTAAAGGTAAAAATATAAAAAAAACGGCCAAGTGCGAGTCGGACTCACACACTGAGGGTTCCATAAAATATTAACTAACTCAACTTTTCTGCGAAAAGAGAAACGCAAAAAAAGAAGAATCTTGTATGGCGCACCTTTTAATTTATTTGTTTTTTTTTTTTATTATTATACCACTAAGGTGGCAAACAAGCATACGGCCCGCCTGATGGTAAGCAGTTACCGTAGCCTATGGACGCTTGCAACACCAGGGGTATCACTCGCGCGTTGCCGACCTATTTGATTTTATAGCGGCAATAGAAATAAATATTGTCTGAAAATTTCAGCTTTCTAACTATTATCGTTCATGAGTTACAGCCCTCTGATGGATAGACGGACGGACGGACAAACCGATAGCGGAGTCTTAGTAATAGGGTCCCGTTTGGCACCCTTCGGATACGGAACCCAAAAAGGTATTTCTTTAATAGCCTAAATTGTGTTTATGGTCTTGCGTTTAGTAAATGACTCGCTTATAAACGAAGATGCCAAAGCCTAAGATATACCTCGCTTGCTAAAAAGCCTATTCACTTTAACCTTTAAAGTCCTCATATTGTAGGAGTCGGGAAACAAACTCCCAAGTTCGCCTATGTGCTTATTACACCTTCCTATTTGTAGGATCCTAACTGGGATCGCTCTGACTAGGAAGCAGACGCTGTTCTAAAGTGCTTATTACACCTTCCTATTTGTAGAATCCTAACTGGGATCGCTCTGATTAGGAAGCAGAAGCTGTTCTAACTGCGATTACACCTTCCTATTTCCTACTTAGGATCCTAAAAATAGGACGGTGTAATTGTTACTTTATAACACCTTCCTATTTGTAGGATCCTAACTAGGATCCTAACTAGGATCCTAACTAGGATCCTAACTAGGATCCTAACTAGGATCCTAACTGGGATCGCTCTGACTGGGAAGCAGAAGCTGTTCTAACTGCGATTACACCTTCCTATTTCCTAGTTAGGTACCTAGTTAGGATCCTAAAAATAGGACGGTGTAATAGTTACTTAACTATTACACCGTCCAGTAGTTAGAACAGCTTCTGCTTCCTAGTCAGAGCGATCCCAGTTAGGATCCTAGTTAGGATCCTACAAATAGGAAGGTGTAATAAGCACTTTAGAACAGCGTCTGCTTCCTAGTCAGAGCGATCCCAGTTAGGATCCTACAAATAGGAAGGTGTAATAAGCACTTAACGACTAGCTTCGAGTTACATTCGAGAGACATGAGTAGTACCGATGATGGCAGTATTTATTCGGTCGATTATGCGTGCGAAGGTAGGTTTTAATTTACTGAACGCGGTCGTGTGTTCGATCACTAGGGACTGTAGGGACCTTTATAAATATATCGCCTGTTTTTGTGATGACTTTGATTGTTATATTGAATTGTTGGGGTGTTGTTCTATCGCGCATGGATCGATGTGTTTCAAAATAATTGGACTGTTTTACAAAAAAACTTAAACCGACTTCAAAGTACACTAAGAAGTAATCAAATCCTGATCTGATGACAATAGGACCAAACGGGAAGTGTACCCTTTCAATTAAAAAATGAATTTTCCAAATCGATTAATAAATTACGGAGTTATGAGGCAACAAAAAGAAAATACAACCGAATTGAGAACCTCCTCCTTTTTTGAAGTCGGTTAAAAAAAAAATTCAAAATCATTTATTCAAGTAGACTCTCGCAGGCACTTATGAAAAGTCTGACTCTAATACCGGTCCGGAAGGTTGCATAGGTATAGTTTACGCTAACGGAACGCTAGCGGTACTGCGAAACTATTTTTTTTTGTTGCAAGATTGTCTAGGTATATTCTTACTACGTAGATGATTTTGTTTGTTTTTTTCACGCGGTCTTCCTTTTAAGCTTTCACCAAACTATGGAGGTATTGTTACGTGTTCATAGCTGAATTTTAATGGGTTTTGGCAGAGGTGTAGCTTGTATCACAGAAGGAAACAGAACACTTATGCTGCCGAGAACACAGATGAAACCGCCGTTCCACTTTGTACACAAAATACTGACATTCACCATATACACACCTTACGTTCAAAATCGAGCCGGGGTCGCGTTTGATCGAGTTATGCATTATTAATGAACACCGCCTTGTAATTATAGAGTACGTTGTGATTTATACTCGTACAACTATATGTTATATTGGACGTTCTGAGAAACAACGTGTGTGGGTCTGATTGAGATGTTGAAACGCGTTGTAAAACGGTTTCGTTGAAGTTTTAACGGCTCGAAGATGCTTTGAGTTACTATTGTGAATTTGATCGTGAAACATATACAAGCGGTATATAAGAAAAGAACAAATAGTTTTATAGGATACAATAAAAAATTAGGATAATACAATTTAGAAGAGAATTCAGAGTTGGCCTATTCAAGCGTGTCCTAAAAAAACATTAATTCCAGTATCTACTATTCAATTGATTAAGCAGCATATAAAACGCAAAAGTCAATCAAAGGACGTTTCCTATCGCTTTAATATTAGGGTAGAAAGAGAAGTGAAGTAGAAGGGATGTAAATGAATGGGATAGAGTCGAAATTGGCGTTTTATAGCAACATAATATATCTGAACTCTAAAGGCTGACTTTGACCTTCACCTACGGCATAAGCTGAATACTTTTGATTCAAACTGTAAACTCTTTTATGAAAATAAAAAAAAAAATATCTACTACTAGTTTGCATATACTGAAGCAGAGAAGTATATTATCAACAAGGATTTAGAGCGGATTCCACAAGCCTTTAAGATTACTTCTCAATCACTCAGGTTTCTTTACGATATTTTCCTCGAACCAAAAAGCTAGGGGTTAGTTTAAATATAGTCGCACATTTATATTCAGGACCTAACTATAAGCAAGTTTAAGGCGATGATAGCTCAGTGGTAGTGACGTCGGATACCGAGACGAAGGTCCCGGGTTCGAATCCTACAATGAGCTTGAGCTTTCGGTGAAGGAAAACATCGTGAGGAAACCATAGCACGGTGGTAGGGTACTTTGTAGTACCCGTCTGGCTGGCTACCACCCTCAAGTTGAAAATCTGTCGCCAAGCACCTTTCGGTGTGTTCCGACAGCTGCACTTGAGAGCCAGCTCTTTCTAGGCTTTGTGTGCTTACCACCTTCGGCCGCATCATCACTTACCATGGTGAGATTGCGGTCAAACACAGGCCTATAAACAGTAAAAAAAAAGTGAAGAAAACAAAAATTAAAAAAACATTTCGATTTACAATAAAAAAACACTTAAAAAGCTACGGTTACCTTAATATTCATAATCATTTCTTCAGTAAACTTCCCGCGCTACAATTAGCGAAAATTCAATTAAAAAATCTAAACACCACATTTTATACTCAGAGAAACGATACTAATTTGTTTGTAATACCGCAGAAAGTGCCAAAAACCACTTATAATTAAACGCATATTTAAAAGCACCACAATAAAATTACCTTATCAACATTTTCGGGTTTTTTAGTCGCTCCTTTTTTCGTTCGAAATATTCGATACGTTTTTAAAAGAACCGGTATTAACATCCTCACTGCATATTGAATGAATTTTATCGAGTTTTAGGTTTGTAAATTGTTACTTAAGCCCAATTTGGATGTTAAGAGTTTCTCTGTTTGTAAAAGCCTTTTTACATTAGTATTTTAAAACGAGAGATCAAAATAAGAAGGTAAGACAGAGTAGTAATTTAACTTATATCTACAATCAAATTAACAAGCAATTGAATATTTATCCCATGACATATTACGACTGTAAAAAAGCTATAACAATCTGGTTAAAAAATAAAAGCTATGATGAGACTGAGGCTCTCTTGCAATCAGTAACGTAGAAAAACACATAGCTGCCTGATGGCCTCCTGGTTGTTAGGCAACTGATCCCAAGTTTATTAACGTAGGGCTACAGGGTAGCAATGCACACACACACACACACCCACACAAACACACACGCACTCATACACCCCCACACATTAAGACACACGCATAGAGAAACAAAACATACACACACACATATACACAAACACAAAATATATGTTATGTTTTTATTTATATAAGTTTTATATTTTTTTCTTTTCATAATGTCATTATTAAACTCGGAACTTAATTTAAAATTGTTAACCTTATACTACTATATTAAATTGTACTAGATATGGAAGAGCGGGGCCTCCTAGCACAGGTATTTATTATACTTAAAAGGAGACCCCAATGAACTATATGATAATGTAGATGATAAGTTACCATATATCTATATAATATTTTCTATAGTAATGAGGGATACCATTTATGTGGCCACCAGCTGGCGCGGGCGCTACTAGCGAGCAGGTCCATTGTCGTTGTAAAAGTATTTTGTGTTTCAAGCTGATATACTAACTTCCTTACTAGAAGGACATAGGTTACTTTTTATCCCGGGAACGCGGGTGAAACCGCGGGGGACAGCTGTTAATAACTAAATAAATAAAATATTGATTAATGGCTGTCCCTGTCATTGAGCTATTATTACTACGTATAGAGAAGCTATCATAAGAAAAGGATATGTCCCATTTTTTTTTGAGTCAACTGTAGTTCTCTTTAGAGCTGAAACAATAATTAGTCATCTAAGCAGACAGTAGAATCATGTAGAGCTATCAAAACGCTTTTAGGAGTATTTTTCTCGCAAACACCGTGATTTTCACGGCGATTACGCGTTTCGTTTATCGTGCTAAAACAACAAGTGTGGCCGAATGGCCTCAAAGGTATTAATATCCTCACTGCATATGCATAATGGCCTCACTTGAACGGAACATAGTTGTGATGTGTGGTGTCTTCTCTATACGTAGTAATAATATCTCAATGGTCCCTGTATACTTTTTTAAACGTATTCCGTATTTACGTGTATTCTGAAGTCGATTTAATTATTTTTAAATTACTTTTTATTTCGTCATTTTTAGTTTTTCTTAAATGCACTAGATTTTTTTTTTTTTTTTATACCACTAAGGTGGCAAACAAGCATGCGGCCCGCCTGATGGTAAGCAGTTACCGTAGCCTATGGACGCTTGCAACACCAGGGGTATCACTCGCGCGTTGCCGACCCTGAAGAAATCTCTTCACGCCCTTTTTGAAGAACCCCATGCTGTACTCCATTGGGAAAACCACGGCGGGGAGCTCATTCCACAATCTGAGCGTCCGCGGAAGAAAACTCCTTTGGGCCCGCACAGTTCGAAACAATTCTGGTTTGAATTAAAAATAAGGTTTTGAGATGTTTTTCCTTTGACACCACACCCGTAGCTCGTATCAATAAGCCAGGCCGTCACACATATTTGTCCATATCTTGAAAACTACTGAACCGATTTCGATGAAACTTGCATTGTTCCCTAAGTTGAAGTAAATGTTAACCAATAAAAAAGAATGGTTAGAATCCGATTAATGTCTTCGGAGATATGCGTGGACAAACATACATACATACATACACCTATGAAATTTTGCATATTTGTTTGGAAGCCCTAATATATCATCATATGTGAAAATATTGCAGTTCCAATAATATTAAATACATACGTGTCGAATTGAATGTGTCCTTTTTTTTGGAGTCGTATAATAGCAATATTTACGTACAAAAATGCCTACTATTGAAATCAGTACATTCATAAATTAAATTGCAGATAAAATTCGTTCAAAACTAATTGAAATACTATTTTTATTCTGGAAATGGCGATGCAGCCGCGAATTATGCTTTATTAAATTGGTATTCGGCATCAAATTTTACGGTTTATACAACCGCATAGCGAAACTAAAACCAGTATTGTATTGAATTAGTACACTTTTAAGGGCTTTTTGTGGCTTTTAACTATACTTTTTGATTCAATCCATCTCGCAATAAAATATAATCTAAATAAAATAATTAAGACCCTATTAAAGTTCTATAGACAAACAATGACTACGTAAGCGTCAATACGTATAATACTTGTAGATGCTAGGATACGTTTTCAGATTGAAAAAAGTCTTTTTTTTCAATGGTGTCACACGGCTTATGTATTTGGCCAATTTCCAGTTATATTATAAATTCTAGTCATAATAAATTACTTTCACATACTCCTCAGTCAGTCGCCCTCCATAAAAGTCATGTTTTAGTAAAAAGGTGGTCATTGTACTTAAAAAAATTACGGACGTCTTTTCACTTCACATGTGCATGTGAAGTGAAAAGACATCTTTATTGGATAAAATACCATCAATAATATGCAATAAAACTCAAAATACACGAATTTATGAAAATAAAAATGAAAACGCAACGTCACTCTACAAGATCCCGCCAAAAATTCGCAAAATGTATTATTGAATGCTAGGTAATATAATAATGTGGCCGATGGAGAAAAAGGCATGAATATCATTTAAAAAAATGGATAACCAAAAAAAAATACGAATATTTTTACATACATCACAAAAATTCAGGCATTTTCACGTCATTTGGTTTTCAACAAGGCAAACTTTTTTATATAAATAAAATTCATGTAACAAATTTACTCAAAATATTATTAAATTTATCTGTGTCAATTAAATATGTAATTAAGTAGTTTGTTTTCGAACGCAAAATACCCAATATTAAATAATATAAATATTAGACTCTCTCCAAAACGGTTATGTTGTACATTTTAAGGCTTGGATCCCCAGAATTAACGGTTATTGGAAACCAGTGAAATGCCGTAAAAAACTGTAGAGAGGTGATACATATTATAACACCAATTATATAACAGGTATTCAGCAATATTAAGCTTTTAAAATCAAAAATTCCTATCAAAACCTAAACAAGAATACACTTAATGAATATCAAGTCATTAAGTGTATTCTTGTTGCATAGAGGTGATTAATAAACTAACAAAATCAAAGGTTGGAAACACAGAGATCGATAGAGAGGTTGTCTAATGCGGAACGCGAGACAGTTATATGCGCATTCACGGCATACACCACAAAAATTGCGTCAGTCGTAACCTATTCGAGGTAATTGCGCGAGCGGGCGATATTTATTTAAATGCCGTATTGTTCAGTGATCGACTGCAAAAATCAAAGCCTACATGTGAACTATAAGAATCATGGTGTCACTCGTGATCTGTGGTTGGAAATATCATAAACGAGTGGGAAAGCAAGCTACGATTGGCAAAGAACCGAAAAGTTTTACGTTTAGAGTAAAGAAATGTCTATGCTCAGACAAGTCCAAGACCGAGTCGGTGATGTTTCACTAACTGAGGCGAAATTAACGAGCCTCGAACATCGGCGTAGGGTTTCATGTTTGTCGGTCTTCTATAGGATATATTTTGGAGAGTGTGCTACAGTATTGTTCAATCTAATTCCTCCATCCCCGTTTCTCCATCGAAACACAAGACGCCGGGAGAATTTCCACCCATACGTTGTCGACATCTCGCGTACCCGGACACAACGTTTCGCTTCATCGTTTCTTATACGAACAGCAAAGGAGCTCTCTTCCGGGGTCTGTGTTTCCCGACACCTATAACCTAGATTTATTCAAGGCCAGAGTGAATAGGCTTTTTCTGGGTAAGCGTGCTACATCCTTGGCCTCGTCATAACTCCTCATGGGGTCAGGCGAAGGTCAAACGCAAGCCCATTTAACTTAAAAAAAAAAACAAGTATTCATTGATAAACGGTTAGTAAAGTAAACTCTTCAAAAATAACATTTCTGTAAAAAAATCCTTGCCTTATCAACTTCACCGTTATAACATTAATAAAATAACATGCGCAAAATAATAGCGCATAAAATAACGATATCACGTAGCAGCGCTTTTCAACCACATCTCAACTATAAAGGCACCGCCACACTTCCAATATCGCGTTATCGCTTACCATCGCGAATAATACCCTCATTATCAGCTAAAACACCATTTGTTCGCAATAAAACCTCACGACAGCCTCATCTGATTGCTAAAGGACAAAATAAATACCCATTGTTAAAACAGTCGGGTGTAACACCTACGTGCAATCAAGTATTTAAATCGGGGTTATTAACGCTAATGTTTACTTCGAGTATTTTTGTTGGGTTTGAAATTTTACATGGGCGGTGTGGTGTAGCAGCGGCTTTATTATTTTCTTGATTTTGTTTTGTTTTGAAGTAGGCGATTTTTTTAAAGCTGTAATAAAAAGTAATTTAAAAAAATTCAATGGAATACGTCGTGGTCTTTCGCTGACTTCAATAAGTATCAGGTTAGAGTTCTTTCATACCTTTTAGTGTATTTGGAAGTCGATTTAATTTTTTAAAATTACTTTTTGTTTTATAATTTTTAGTTTTTCTTAAATGCACTAGAGTTTGACCAAGGTTTTGAGATGTTTTTCCTTTGACAACACACCCGTAGCTCGTATCAATAAGCCAGGCCATCACACATATTTATCCTTATCTTGAAAACGACTGAATCGATTTCGATGAAACCTGCACTTTTCCCTGTGTGGAAGTAAATATAAACCAATAAAAAATAATGGTTACAATCCGATTAATATCTTCGGAGATATACGTGGACAAACATACATACATACAAGTAAACACTTATGAAATTTTGTATATTTGTTTGGAAGCCCTAATAGATCATTATATGTGAATATATTGCAGTTCCAATAATATTACATACATACGTGTCGAATTGATAATCTCCTTTTTTTGAAGTCGATTAAAAATAAGTCAATAATTTCTATTTCATCAGAATATTATCGTTTTAAGTACATTATTTATTATTGCCACAGATTACGATATACAATTATAACAGTAACATAATAAACATGTATTAAAGCTACACAAATAAATGCTATAAGTACCTACTTACTATGTAAATATTTTTCCATATTTCTAAATGTGAAAACTCAACATTCTACAGCAATAAATTAGAATTTAATTTTGATTATGAACCAGGGATTGTCGTGTCTAGATTTAAAGCTCAGGATAGTTCCAATTAGCTAACTCGTTGTTAGCTAAGTATTTAACCACTCGATACTTTCCCGGGATCTTATCTTTATTACACTGTAACTACAAACTTACAATCACTGTTCTGTTTTCCATGATTACGTATTTTATTTTTATCAAATTTGCCTCGTGGTTTTTCCTGCGAACCCGTAGTACACCACATTAGCGGTTAAATATCGGAATTTTTTTTTGGTACACCTTAAGAGCTCTCTTCCAAAGGATGATGGGCAAAAATGTATGGGATCTGGTACCCGCTCCAACAGCAATAATTTCTATATGACTAGTATTCTTATGTAATAATAGGTACTTTAACGCTTGTTTTTCTTGTTGATTGAGAGTTATTTTGAATACTATTATTTTTTATTGATTACTACCTGTCCTCCGCGGTTTCATCCTCCTTCACTCGGTTTCATTTCCGTTCACTCGGGGATAATGTAGCTTCCTATTGGTGAAAGATGTTTCGAGAGTTGCAGAGAGTAGCCCATTTAAACAAACAAAACAATATATAATAATTTAAAAATCTCTTTTGCTTTATTATATTAGTATAGATTTTCTATTAATTGATAATTAATGCCAAATTAACGGTTTGATGAACCTTATGACTTATTTAGAAGAGTCATGTTCATACAGGGATAACTCCAAACTGACAACAAATTAGTAAAAGTCGTCATCCTAAATATTCTTCCTATTGTAAATAGCTTTTGAATGACACTTCAATTATTGCTGTTGGAGGGAGGTACCAAAACGCCTATCATCCTTTCATGGTTATATGTTATTTTCTCGCAGTCGATGATTTATTTGACGAACGATGATAAAAAGTAAAGTACATAATATATAATTCCGATTATTGATGTTGTCCCCCCAACAGCGGTACCAAAACGCCCATCATCCTTTCATGGTTTTATGTTAATTATTTTCTCTTAGACGATGATATATTTGACGAATGATGATAAAAAGTAAAGTACATAAGTCGTGAAAGAATAACATCTCGGCTCTTATACCCCTCACTTCGCTAAGGATTCAGCTCTAGAATCCCTCGTTACACACGAGATTCTACATGAGAATCCTTTGCTGCTCTTGGAATTTACCCGCGATGGAAATTCCCTTTTTTTGTATTACCTACTAATATTTCTCTCATGATAATAATGCCTATTACTTTAGCTATTTAGTGTCAAATGTAATTACTGGACAGCTAACGAAAAAAACATTATACATTTCACAACCAAAGAAAACCCGCAATAATACGACCGATAAAACATTTTTAATACATTCACTGTCTGTTATTAAACCCATTCGATTTTCATGACTCAATTATGAAATGGGAGTTAAAAACAATAAAATATAATATATCATCTAAGAACACTCCTTTTATGTCTGTATATCGTATTTAATAGCTTACCGACTTTTATTTATTACAGTAATAATGTCTTCGATTTCCATAAATCGTGTTTTAATTATATGTTGTGTTTTTATTCTTTTCATTTTATTGTTTTGTTTTTGATGATGCTGTTCCGAACAAGTATCATTTTACTCTCGTGTTTCCGGGATATCAAATGCTTTTTGCATTTGCGATCCGATTGCACGGATCAGAAGGTTTAAAATCGGATCGGTATAATAGGAGACACTGATTTATTGATAGATTGACGCACAGCTTAGACCACGGTCTAGGAACTTAAAATGTTGCTTTTTTGTGCTTCGGAAGGCACGTAAAGCCATTGGTCCCGGTTATCACTTAGTTGTGATCACAGATATCGAGTTGTGATAGTCGTTAAGCTAGTTGGAAGCCTCCTAGGTGGCTTGAAACTCCAGCAGCGGGATGACCCACAGATATAGATATAGTTAGATAACGCAAGAGCACCTACTTTGCGTGCCAGATTTAGTGCCCGACTTAAGCATAAAATACTTAACGTGGCCACTGTCGCACCCACATTGCATAGGTGTACTTGAATTGATTTGGTTTTTTCCATAACTAAATAGTGTTTGTGACGTGATAGTAGTAAAAAAAAATGGCACGATTGTTGAGTTGGTTTTTTGTCACTAAATAGTGCTTGTGACGAAATAGTAGGTAATCAAAAATGCCACGTGATACTTGCGTTATCTAACTATATCCATATCTGTGGGTTGACCACTAGCCTACCTCCACCAGTAGGCATGCGATTATGTCCTCAACAAACTCTCTTAAGCTCGTCTAAAACATCCAAAATACAAAAAACTCTAATCCAAAGAATCCAAATAACTGTCCTAATAACCTAAAGGGATCAAAGATCACTCAGGTTGTACCCTCGTCATAATAAAACTCAAATTTATCGGATAACGTAACAACCCTCTTAGTAGGTCTGTCTTATCTTAAAGTCCTGTCATCATTACGTAGAGGTATTTTGATTAATAAAGTTTGTTTTAAAATAGATTGACGATTGGAGAAATTGGAGGATACAATTGTGATAAAGATAATTTAATGTTTTGAATATAATTCTAGTTTTATTTGACAGATTCTTGACTAATGTAGAAAATTGGATAGGGGTTGAGACAAGAATCATAAAATTTACAATACTTCACAATGTTGACACACACACACTAAAACAAGGGAAATGACGGAATGGCTTGATTATTGACATTTACATGCTTAAAGTGATAGACCGGGAGATACTTGCACAAATTTCTTGCTCATTTGTACCAGTATGGTGATCCTACAGGGGTCTAATTATACGTAATGACTAAAAGGAAAATGATGGTCATAGTATAGCGCTGGCACCGGCGCACGGCGGCGGCCCTATCACGTGCGTGAGCATTAATCGAACGTGTCGGATAAATTACGAGTGTCGAACGGTTTGTTCCACAATATTTTTGTATTTTCCGATAGTCGATGAAAAACTACAAATGACCAGGAAATGTGTACCAGTATCTCCCGGTCTATGATATCAAATTATTGGTAAATAATATTAATGTTATTTTCCGTACATTTTTACATACGCTATTTACTTTTCAAGTTTACCGATGTCATCCAATTGTATTTATTACCTTACTAGCTGTCCCCCGCGGTTTCACTCGTATTTCAAATGAAAAAGGACAAAGTAGCTTAAGTTATTACTGAAATATTTTTTTTAAATCATATGAGTAGTTTCGGAGATTACCTCCTAAATCCAATCTTACGAACTAACTATTTTTAATATTAGTGTAGATTGTAAAACAGTTTCTCCAGATATCAAAAAATAATAAATATATCTTCATCGCATATTAGAAAGAGTAGAGGAAAATTAATGTACCATTTTATTTCACTTCCGAAATATTATTAGCACCTTTTTCCTCAGAATCCACCAAAATTTCTGCAACACAAACGCTACCCAAAAACAACCATCTAAGTAATAATTCAGCACTATAACCATTTATTTTCCTATAGTTCTTCCTCCCTTTCTTTCCATAATTATTTTCCTAGGTGTAGATATTCTTATTCTTGGTATGTATGTTCTATTGTGCAGATATTCTTGGCGCCAGCCGTCTTGTTGTTAATCGATGTAATTGGAGACTGAATATTGGATCAAATGATCGTTATGTAGGCTAACTGTGGTAGGTGGATGTTAAGGCAGCTGATTGGAATACTAATTGTGCTGTTCAATCAATACTTGAACGTATTTTGAGAGAGATTTGCGTCTAAAAATAGTCTTTGTAAAACTTTGTAGTATCAAAAGTTAGCAGTCACTGATTGTTTACATATTTTGCGAGATTTTGAAAATATGGCTATAATTTTCATGCTATAGAGATAGGTACTATTTTACCAAATGTAACTATTATTTAAAATTATTAGAGAAGACGCCACATATCACAACTATGTTCCGTTCAAGTAAGGCCATCCGGCCACACTTGTTGTTGTAGAACGATGAACGAAACGCGTAGACGTCATGAAAATCACGGTTTTCACGAGAAAAATACTCCTAAAAGCGTTCTGATAGCATTTCTATTATCTGCTTAAACGACTAATTATTGTTTCAGCGCTAAAGAGAACTCTTGACTCTAAAAAAATGGGAAATAACCTTTGCTTATGATAGCTTCTCTATACTTAGTAATAATAGCTCAATATTTAAAGTGTTTCTGTGTGTTTATATTGAATTCTATCCTACTGACTGAACGGTTTTGGATAACATATATATCTTTCGGGAACGCGGGTGATTCCGCGCGAAAACTAGTTCTTTACATCAGAACACAATAAAATGGTTGAACGAGGATAAAATATCTATGTTTGTCTGGCTCCAAACATATATAGGATAAAAATGTCGGGAAAACATTACATCTTTCGGGAACGCGGGTGATTCCGCGCGAAAACTAGTTCTTTACATCAGAACACAATAAAATGGTTGAACGAGGATAAAATATCTATGTTTGTCTGGCTCCTAACAGATTCTTTATCGAAAATGAGAAAGTAGCTCTGTTAGTAACATTTTCGTGACTAAACGGCTGAACGGATAGTAATGAAATTTAGCAAGTAGATTAGATTATATCCTGGGGAAGGACATAGTTTATCTTTTGTGCCAAAAATAATCTTCATGGGGGAGAAATAGGGGAAGGAAGATTGTATGGGAAATCCATAATTCCTCAAGTTAGGGATCTGAAAATTCATATTTAAGCTTCATATGTAAGAAATACGTTTCAACTTTTTTGAAAAATCATCCCTAAAGAAGGTAAAGTAAGGGGTTAAAATGATTAGGTATTCAAGCTTTTAACGTAACAAATAAAATAAATAAATATCCTGGGACATTCCTCACACACGGTCATCTGATCCCAAACTAAGCAGAGCTTGTACTATGGAAACCAGATAACTGATATACATACATATACTACTTTTTGTTTGTAAATATATACTTAATATACATAATTACACCCAGACTCAGGACATACAGACATGTTCATGCACACAAATGCATGTCCTGTGTGGGAATCGAACCCACGACCTGCGGCGCGTAAGGCGAACCTTAACCAACTGCGCCAACTGGGTCGTCAAACAGTTAATAACAGTTAGTAGTATACTGTATTAGTACATTATGATACATGTGTGCAAAGTTGGTAATTACAGACGAGGAGTATTACGCGATTAGTGAGCCGAGAGTGTAATGATCAATGCGCACGCGTGTCATAAGTCGTTTTTCAACACACTTGTGAGGAAAAAAATAAACTTGTATTGCTTGGACTAGATTTTTTGATAATAATCAACCACACAATGAGAGAACGAATGAGAGAAAGAAAAAGTTTTTTTTTGTCAAACTGTTTTACCCGTTTAAATTAAGAATGCTTCGTCTACACACATATCAATTGCATTGAAGTACAAACTTAATATAATCGGGATTATACCTATCATACAACTGTACGATAATGTAAAGTAAAAAGCACTAGTGCGTAATAATCTACATTAAGTTACTAAAAACGGTGCAATAAATGCCACTTTACGAGCAAGTGTGAAGAAATATATATTTTCAACGAGCTTTGAATCAATCGGCCTATAATGATAAGCAAGCATTGGATAATCTAAATCAACCAGTCTAAGGTAAAGCCTTACCAAAAACAGATAAAAACCAATCATCGTAGGTGGTCCTAATCGAATTTGATCGGTGCTTGATTAATTACGACGTAGGTATATGATTAGAGGATGTGGTGAAGATCAATCCTTATCTTATACAAGCTAGAAGGGTACAAAAAGTAGTTATAAGACAAGCGTGATCGTAAACAGACGTTTTTGTGTTTGGGTGGGCTTCGTCATTTGATTATTTCTTGTTGTTCTGGCTCGATTATTGATTCTCACGTATTAGGCGGTTCCTGTTGGATGTTACTGATCTTATCGCATTTTGATGGTGGACAGTCGTTATTTTATATGGATAAATAAGTATACTTAAATTAAATTAATTTTCATTGGGGTCCGAAGCTCGCCGTTTTGCTCGCACCTTGTCATCAAAATTGATCGAGACCTCCGGAGACCAGCGGGCGGGGAGCTTTTTCCGCCAACGCGTCAGCTTGGCTATCCAAAGAGGAAATGCTGCCAGCCTTCTGGGAACCCTGCCGTTAATCGGAAGCAGCGGCAGGCTTGAGGAAATTTTCTATATATAGATTGTATTTTGTACATATTTGTTGTAAATAAAGCTAATGTGTATTTTCATTGGTATTTAATGCTGTGACGATGGTGTGGTGGAAAATATCGTTTGTAAGCCATAGAAACGGACTATGTGGTACCCACTCCCTACCGCTTGTCTTGCACCAATGAATTTCATCGGTCCATCAATGACCCCAAATTATGTCTACATCTCACGATGCAGCATAATCTGAGATAGATTCTGTTTTGGCCTCACGCTGTTTTTTTAAATTGTATTTTGTGCCCTGTAATTTTTTTGCGAATCCGAAATAATTTCACTCTTTCTTTCGTTACCTACTGCCTTCTAGTTATCTACCGGTGTATTATTAAGTGTTTACTTGAGCGAATTCCCTTCTGAGTGCTCACCACCTTCGGACACATCATCACTTATCTCACTATGACAAATAGTCAACCTCTAACAGTATACCACGAAAAAAAAATTTGATGAAAAAATTAAATAATAAGTAACTTAAAATACATTTAATATTAAGCTTTTTACCGTGATATATTATTAATATACCGTAGTCAAGGAGAACATTGGAGCTGAAGACTCTCCATGGATACCATTTATTGCAACCATGACCACTCTGACAGGAGTGCCCGACTCGGAAGATTATTAATAAATTAACTCCCACAAAAAACCAATACGGGGTGGTCTCCGTAACTCCTCCATTACCTATTAATTAACCAAAAAAACATTGCACAGATGACTCCAACCCCACAAATGACTTCTCAATCACGATCCATATATCGTGGCTCATTAAACTCAAGAGACCAGTCCATTCTTAAATTAAACAGTCGTAAAAGCATTCGCATCATTCTCGGATCGCCCACTCCATTGTCCGAACTATTTCGGGTAGTGGGGTAAGTGATAAGCAAATATAGACTAATAGTTAAGGTTAAACATCAGTATCAAGGCGGGGATTATGTTTTCTTTACGTCGTAGAATAATATGGATAGATATTTCAGTGATAAGCGACCGTAGTAGTTCATTTAGCATATTGTAGAATTGATACTTTTTGTTTAAGATTAACTATTTTTAGCATATTTCTCAAAATAGTCAGTTTAACGGTTTTTAGAGAAACCGTGAGAAACATTCATATATGGCTCATATTATACAAAAAACATTCATGACACAATATGCTAAATGAACTTCTATTGTCGCTAATCACTGAAAAATCTATCCATATTGTTTTATAAAGGTAAAAAAAAACTCAAATAAAAAACAAATTTCCCACCTTGGTACTGATGTTTAACTTTAAGGCTATTAGTTTTAAAATTCATAAACAAAATAAATGATAAAGTCCGTAATGTGGTTTTAATCCACAAAACAGCTCAGCACACATGAGCTTGTGGAGTTTGTCAGCATTTTCTTTTCGTTATATATTTTTCGTTATATAATATATATTATAAATTAACAAACGAGCATACGGCCGGCCTGATGGTAAGCGGTAACCGTAGCCTATAGACGCTTGAAACACCAGGGGTATGAATGGCGCGTTACCAACCCTCTCTTCACACCCTTTTTGATGAGGGGTTTCTCAGACTATTAGCTGATTTATTATTGACTGTCGATGTCGAGTATTAAGACCCTTTGAAGAATCACTCTTTATAAGTAGGCTGTCTTATGCCGAGATGTCTCCAAAAGAGTTAGCTGAAGTGGCAATGGATTAGCCACATTGAACAAAGAAAGGCAATAGTCAATGGGGAAGAAAGGCTCTCGAGGCAACCACTTACCTACCGAAAATCGTTTGATGTAAGATTTATAAGAAAGGTTTGTGCATTGTAGAGGTAGGTATTTCTTTGAAATAAATATAATAACTACACCATGTTTTTAATAGAATGAAAAAAATATCTTTCTAATCAAAAAAAGCAAACATAAATCAAATTGTAAAAGACTGAAGATGCAATTATATAATTTTCAACACGCTCGCTCGTAAAGTGACGTTTATTGCAAAATACAAGTCTGTTTTTTCCTCGCAAGTGTGTTGAAAAACGTCGTATGACACGCGTGTGCATTGATTATTACATTATCGGCTTAATACTGCCTGAAGCGTTAATAACCAACTTTGCACACATAAAAATAATAATAAATATCCTAGGACATTCCTCACACACGGTCATCTGATCCCAAACTAAGCAAAGCTTGTACTATGGAAATCAGATAACTGATATAATACATATCGCACCCCCCCTGGAACAAAGATGCAAGTCGACTTGCGTGTTTTTTTATTGCACTAAAAAATCAAGAAAATATTAATACATATTGTAAATTTTTTTCATAATTTTTATCTTCGAAATGAAAGAATTATATACAATTATGTTAAATATTGCAACATTTATATATTTATATTTCCATCATAAAACGAAGTTAATATATTTGCACTTAATTATTCACTAAAGTTCCATATGACTAATAGCATATTCATACTTACATAAATGTTGAACGAAGACTTAATAATATATTTTCGAATGACTGTAGTTGCATACTTGTTACACAAACGAGTAGCTCGTGGAAAACCTATGTAAACGACACTTACACATTGAATGCACTACTAAATCAGAATGCAAATAAAGAGTTATCTGCAATAATATCGAACAGCGAGACTTCCTTAACATGTCAACAATGCAATATTCATAATTACTCCATCAACTGTTTCGAGGAATAATTACGCAACGCTCCTTTTTAGGGTTTTCTCAATACACATTGAGTACATTTAAAATATAAACACGTAGGCCCCTCACACGTAGTTTTAGTTATCATTTGATGTATACTACATATTTTTAATAACATTGATAAATTTTTAGGACAGTTTTTTTACGCTCCTGAATAGTTGTCATTTTTCACATACAACATTCTTCCAGGAAGGGTGCGATATACTAACTTTTTGTTTGTAAATACATACTTAATATACATAATTACACCCAGACTCAGGACACATGTATTATAATTTACTATAATTACAACAATTGAAAATTCTCATTTTACTTTCACCGCCAACTCTTCTAAATTGCGTCGCCCATTGACGTGTAAGGTAAGTCACGACCGGCCAACGAGCCAAATGCGACATTTGATAACATCGTCCCCTTTCCCCGTTTGACCCCGCTCCGTGGACCCCAGAATGCAATGGGCCAAGTTTGTCCCCACATTGACTTGTAGATTTTATAATATAACGAGGTACAAGACATCGAGATTTGGAGTAATGGCGGTTGAGATAGGTTATTTCTAGTATTGTTTGTTATATGGATCGAAATTGTGGAATATGCTGCTGTGAAGTGAGGCTATGGAGCTATAAATAAATAAATAAATAAATAAATATCCTGGGACATTCCTCACACACGGTCATCTGATCCCAAACTAAGCAGAGCTTGTAATATGGAAACCAGATAACTGATATAATACATATACTACTTTTTGTTTGTAAATACATACTTAATATACATAATTACACCCAGACTCAGGACATACAGACATGTTCATGCACACAAATGTATGTCCTGTGTGGGAATCGAGCCCACGACCTGCGGCGCGTAAGGTGAACCTTAACCAACTGCGCCAACTGGCCCGTCAAATATATGCTATGCAATGCAATATGCAGCTATGCAATGGAGTGGACATTTTGAGATTATTATAACTTCTAAAAGAGGCACTGCAGAAATCTACACCACCCATACTGTAAGTAATTTTTAACTACATTAAAAGCGATGATCGCTCTGTGGTAGTGATGTCGGGTACCGAGACGAAGGTCCTGGGTTCGAATCCTATAATGAGCTTTCGGTGAAGAAACCCTCGTGAGGAAACCATAGCACGGTGGTAGGGTACTTTATAGTACCTACCCACCTGGCTGGCTACCCCCCTCAAATTGTAAATCTGTCGCCAAGCATCTAGGCTTTGTGTGCTTACCACCTACTTAGATTTTGACCAAACACAGGCCTTTACACAGTAAAAAAAAACTTAAAAAAAGAGAAAGACAACAGCAGCAGACAGAAGGGTCATATACGTTTATATTCTTAATCATAATTATAATTTGTCCAAATTAAAAATACTGTCTTACTGACTGACTGACAAAGCGCTACCTAAGCCACTGCATGAAACAGAACAATGTAACTTGAAGGGTAGCTGTGCTACTAAGAAAGGATTTCCTGAAACAACCATACTAAGGGGTTAATTAAAAAGGGACTCGCGAGTGAAAACGCTGAGCGAAAAGCTGCAATGGTTGTTTATAAGATGCATATCACGCTTATTCGTAAAACAGATAGGCTTTTTAACTCTAAACAGAAACAAAAATATAAGCACAGGCTCAATGATTGTTACTAAGCCTCCGCTGTCCGCCCATCCGTCCGTATGTCAGTGGGCTGTATCTCATGAACTTTAATAGGTAGATAGTTAACATTTTGACAGGCCAGTTAGCGCAGTTGGTTAAGACTCTGGTTAAGATTCCACCTATCGCGCCGCAGGTGGGTTCGATTCCCACACAGGATATGCCTTTATGTGCATGAACATGACTGTATGTCCTGTAGTCTGGGCTGTATGTATTTACAAACAAAAAGTAGAATATGTAGTATATCAGCTATCTGGTTTCAATATAGTACAAGCTCTGCTTAGTTTGGGATCAGATGACCGTGTGTGAGCAATGTCCGAGGATATTTATTTATTTTCATAGAATGTGCCTATTGCCGCTATAACAAAAAAAAACTCACACTTGGCCAGTTGTTTTTTTTTTACTATACCTAGGCAAATTAATTAAGGTGCCGGAGTGTCTACGACTGGAACAACCTTTCAAGTGCAACTATTAATTTGGTGCTTCGAACACGCGACATTTGACACCAAAATTAATTTATCGACACAAAAAGAGCCCTTGCAGTGAAAGGAAATAGTTGGGAACCCTTCGATGTGACCTTACGTCGGTACCTCGCGTCTGATGAATCGGCGCCCCTAGCCCTTTGTCGTCGTATACCTTGTGCCCTTTGCGATTGATTAGTCGGCATTTCAGATCGTTTATGCCTTTTGTGTACAGACGCAACGGTTTTGTACCAGCGTTTTAATTTAAAATTAAATTAAATGAAATTTTCGAAAAATATTAATATACGTTGTTCCTACAATTATTACGAAGCTTCCTTCTGCGGACGCTCAGACTGTGAAATGAGCTCCCCGCCGTGGTTTTCCTAATGGAGTACATCATGGGGTTCTTCAAAAAGGGTGTGAAGAGATTTCTGCAGGGTCGGCAACGCGCGAGTGATACCCCTGGTGTTGCAAGTGTCCATAGGCTACGGTAACCGCTTACCATCAGGCGGGCCGTATGCATGTTTGCGACCTTAGTGTTAATAAAAAAAAAGAAAAAAATTGATTTATTTGACTTAAATTTTAAATAAAAATTATTAATAAAGATATGGCTTGCTAAACTATAAAATCGCTCTCAATTTTTGTTTGATGTAACTTCATGAGTAAAGTAACTGTTTTTGTTTAATATTGCAGTGTAGTTCTAAATGAGATTTTTTATACCTATTACCTCTTATTATTATTTCTATATCTAGTTTTTAGTGTTCTTAAATAACTTGAAATATATAATATTGACTGTTCTACCTTAATTTACCGCGCGTCTTTACCATATAAGCTTTATCAAATTTCAGTCATAGGGCGTCTTATAGGAAGCCACACAAAACAGTCTCGTGGGTAACTAAATTTTAGGGTTGAAATTATGTGCATTGAAAGGCTAGTATATGATGTACGCATTATGCGGTGAACAATATGGATTACACTGCGAATTTCAAGTTTTAAGGATAATAATGCTTTTGTCTACATTTTAATTAAACTATGCCTTCTACTCTAATTTCTCAAATCAAACGCCACTAGCCTATTAATGTATCTACAGTGCCGTTGTAGAGAGATTGTATTTCTGGCACATGTATATAGGGTGACTGGTAATTAGTAAACTATACTTAGACACATGATTGTACTTATGATAACAAACAACTTTCCCAAAGAAACAAATAGGGATAAATAACTAAATTAATTAAAAGCTGATGGTGTATTCTTACTCTTGTTAGGTACTAAATTTTATGGGCACATATGCTAAGTAAATTAAAAAAAATATTCTTTAGGAAAGTTGTTTGTTATCATAAGTACAATCATGTGTCTAAGTATCGTTTACTACCAGTCACCCTACATAATGCGTCTATAAGTGCGGCTGACGAGAGAATGCGTTTCTGACTAATATTAGCCAAAGCACGGAAACAGCTAATGTGATTATGATGGGAACCATTGCACTATATTATATAAGTGTAGGAAAACATCGTCAGGACACCATGGCACGGTGGTAGAGTACTTTGTAGTAGGTATCCATCTAGCTGGCTACCGTCCTTAAGTTGAAAATCTGTCGCCAAGCATATATTGATGTGTTCCGACGGTTGCACTGGAGAGACAGTTTCTTGTAGGCTTTGTGTGCTTACCACCTTCCGCCACATCATCACTTACCATGGTTATATTGCAGTCAAACACAGGCCTATATAGCGTAACAAAAAGCATCAATAACTGATAAGTTCTTTATATCACTGATCAAAACATTGTACTCTATTTATTGTCTTTGAGTAAAATTTAATAATCTCAATAAATTTATCAGGAACTCCTTTGGAATAACAGATGACATTCTCAATTTAAAATTGACATGCGTGTCGAACATAAACTTTTACACTGACCATAAATAATATAAATGTGTGAACATGTTTTTTCGTATTTAAAATATATTTTAGTATGCACGATAAGGTGATAAAGGGCTGACAGTAGCCACAAGCTATTCCTGTTACTATTTTATAGCAACACCTGCCTATTTACGACCCTTCTTTCCAAATGGCATTATAATGTATTTAAATGTAGGCCCAAAATGTGTGAGAGGGTGAGGTGCTAGTGTTAGCGAATGTGTCATTTTAAGAAACAATTTTTGAAACTTACTTCATCATGTTATTAAATATGTAGGTATAATATCTGTTTTCATATTCGTCAAGATTCTTCAAAGCGTTTTTTTACTTTTGAGTCTATTTTCTCTTTGTTTGAAGATATGAAAAAGTAAAACCTTAAAGATTAAAAAATGCCTACAAGTATCTATTTAGAATTTCCCTTCAGCCCTCAGTTGTGGAGTTTCAAGTAGCTCTAACGGGGTGATATCAACCAGAAAAATGCTAATAGTCCAAAACTTTTTAACCTACAAATTCAATGAAATTTGAAATATTACAAATGATAATAAAAACAATTTTTCTATAACTCATAGACCCTGGGGTCAGAGCAATTTAAAATGGGAATATAAGTGTGATTGAAATAGGTTCAATATTGTTCAAAATTATATTAAATTCTGACAGCAGATTGTGGTTTAAAATGAATTAGTGCGAAGCATGGAAATGCAGTTTGGTTATTATTACTGGCATATTTGGTGTAGCGGTTGCTTAATTATATCTCCGCTAGTATTAAAATACTATAGCTACAGTATCTACAGCCTCTGTCTAGTTTGGTATCAAAATTATGTGCGATGCCTTTCGAAAGTAGTAATATTGTATGAAAGACATTCATTAAATATAATTTACAGGGAACTCAGAGCTATCTCCTAAAGAATAAACTTCAATAGTTTTCTAAGGAATGCTTTCTTTTATCCAGAGTGAAAAAAAAATGCTTAATAGCCAAATCTTTGTAAAAAAAACCTCAAAAGAGACCGTTAAATCAACTGTCAATCCCGCCCGCCGCCACTCACACCGTATCCAATTCGGTCATAGGTTCTACGTGTGAACCGTCACAGGGCAAGCGCGCACCTGCCCACAGATGCGTACGTGTAACAAAACAACCCGCCTTATTTACATGTCTAACCGTAGCCTTACCATTGTTGTGAAAATCATAATTTATTTTAAAGTTTTCTCGCTTGTCATGTTGGTAGCCTTTGATGAGTAAACCTTTATTTGTGAATAGCTGAAATAGTTTGGTTGAATATTTGAGTGCACGGCCTTGCTTTGAGATGGATGCGCAATAGACAATAAAAGGGCTTCGGGAGTGTATGACTTAAATTTAGGTAGTCTTATACTTGATACTTCTGTGCTTCAGAAGGCACGTAAAGCCATTGGTCTCGGTTATCACTTAATTGTGATAGTCGTTAAGCTAGTTGAAGCCCTACTAGGCGCTTGAAAACTCCAACAGTAGGTTGACCACTAGACTACCTCCACTGATTCGCAGCGGGCACGCGTGGTGGAGTATCTGCCCTTTCACCCTAATTTATGAAACGAGGCCTGTGCTCAGCAGTGGGATATTATAGGCTGATGATGGCGATGAGTCTGATACTGAATAAACGTTAGTTTTTTTATGTTCCATTATTTAATTTCGCATTGGCTTTTAGCATGGAGAAAATAGGAGACGATGCTATCTCGGGAAACCTATGGTCAGTGGGGAAGAAACGGGAAACAATTCGTTTTGAATTTCATGTAAATGAGGCGCTTGGCTTGAGTATTGCCGATATGAACCAACTGTCTGGAAAAGTCAATAGAATAGATTCTAGAAAATGATGCATTTAAGTAATAGGCAAATTAAATGTTATGTGTACAGTTGCAGACTAATGTTTTTAGAATTTTATATTAATTTTATTTTTGTTATACAGGGTGTTGTTTTGGTCGGCGACAAGCGACCCAGGAGCGGTAGTACAAAATATATATTCCCCAAAAATGGACTTAATTCCATTAAATACTGTAAATATGTTGAGAAATACCTTATTCAATTTGAAATCAAATTACTGCAAAGTATGGTTACTAGGCACGTGCACAGACTAGAGCTAGGCGCAAGCCGCCATCGCCCCACCCCTTTACTCCCTCGTACTCCCGTTGAGTATTATGTCTACACTTTAGCTTATTACATGACTTTCAAAATTTTAATTTTTTTATTTTTATTATTAAAAAAAATAAAGTATTTTTAGTACCAGTATCATTTGTATTATCGAACCTGAGTCGCTCGTCGCTGACCAAAACAACGACCTGTATACAAAGTTACTTATGAAATTATTATGGACAAGGTGGATATTACAAACGAGTCCTACATGGTAATTACCCTGAATATCTAATTAAAGTTAGCAAATTTTACTCAAAGGAAATATTTCCTTTAATTATAAAAGTAAATAAATCTACATTGAAACATTTTTGTCAATAGTTGCTTGCCTCTGTCAGCTTTTCATCTTTAAATTCCATTGTGTTCCATTAGTTATATTGTATAAAAAAAATTCGATGTTGTAGCAGAGATGATTTTTCTAGATCTATTTGAATAAAACAAATATACACAGTTAAACATAATTTATTTCATATTATTTAAGTATCACAGATCCATTTATTTTAATAGTCATCACGTTAACAAAAATATATATAGTCTACAGCGGTGTGTTAACACCATATACATACTGTGGCTCTACAGGTTACTGCAATACAAGTATTTACAAACTATTACTTTATATACAAAGTAAGAAATGCATTCTATATGTGCTCAAATCGTGACAAACGTTTACAGCGCGTATATAACTTTCATATCTATTACCAAATTATAAAATGCTTAGCTTGTATACCTATAACAGTAAGCTCAGATTTAAACGCGTATATAATTTTCATTATTATTGCCAATAATTTTCGTGGCATACATTTGGCACAAAGTTCAAATACAAGCATTGAAAATACGCGAACAAAACATAAAACCAAGCATTCTTCAAGATACAATAAACACTCAAAAACACTTTTCAAAAAATTAACAAAATAACCAACTGTCGTCGACTGTACGTCGAGTTTGTTCTTTTTAAGACGTCGTAGGCACTATTATTGCTAGTATAATTTAATTTATTCATCCATCGCTTATCTACAGCATAGAATAATGTTCTATACAAAATATACTACCGAGATTTTACAAACTTAGGCCGTAGGCCTACGAAACTATACTTTCTCTAACGTAACATTTAAACTACTCTATTTCACCAACAGATCGTTCATATACATCAAATATATAGGCCTATACTTTCACATATATCATATAATTCACAATTGTCTCATTAGAAAACGCACGGGAGAATCTTAAGTCTCAATCGTTAATCCGTTTTAGGTCCATCGATTCATAACCAGGAGGGGCGCCCTTGAAGTAGGTCAGCGGCGTCGTGCCGGTCCATCTGACGTAACGCGGCGCCCAGAGCCGCAGTGGCCCCCGGCCCTCGCTCCCTGCACTCCCATAACTCTAAGATAGCCTCAGTGGGCGAGCTCTTAGTGGCGAACCACGTCGTATAACGGTCGACGCCGAGCCTGGAAGCTAGAGCGCGCCAGTCGTTCCCTCGCGCATTCGGCGGATCTAATATGGAACATAGCTGCCGTTTTAGCCGGGCGCTCAATTTAAATGGCCCTTCACCAGCACACTCGTTGACTCCCGCTTCGCTGACGGTGAGGTTTCTCTTAACGCTCCCGTCACTCCCGTCCTCGCTTCGGCACATGCGAGCCTCTAAAAGGTTTTCGGTTATATTGAAGCTGCGCTGGGATTCGGCGCGGGGTGAACGGCCTCGGGGCGATCGACTTCTTATATCGTCGAGGGATATTCGGAATGTTTGCTTGTATGATGGGTTTGTTCTCTGACAGGCGGAGATGGTAAAGTCTATGTTGTCGCATTCGTGAGTTCTTTCTAGAACGAAACTGCAATGGAGTGCGTTGTAATTGGAGCTCCAGACGTGATTGAACGGGATTTCTTGGTAGCCGATGCCCGGTTTGACTTTCCAGCCGGGGCTGACCTGTTCCAAATTCAAACACAAGTTTGACCCTCCATCTTGGAATAGTAATGTCTTTGGGCGCTCGAGTAAAACGCCTCCTAATTTCTTTTCTTGCTCTTGACAGTAATACGCAGCGCAAGGCGTATCTTCAAACACGTATAACCTTATATTATACTCGGAGCATGTTTCGTTTAGCACAGATGGGGCATATATCGCAAGCTGCAACGCTTTTACCGCTTTTCCATTAAAACTTTCACCGACCAACACGAAAGTTGATAGTATGTCTGTTACAAGGAATATCTTATCACTATCAAGCTGGGTGAACACTGGGGTATTAATTGTTTCTTGTCCGAGACCGACGATTTTCTTCCATTGCGGTTGTGTGTTATCACCTTTAGCTGTATTATGGTCTATGGCGTATAGGGATAGATTCCAAAAGCCATGCTTCAAGCTGGCGCAATGTGGAATTTGTAGGATGACTGACTTGTTTAATTGAAGTCGAGGTGGGCCGCATTTAACTACTGGGCTGAGCTGCGTGATACCTGCGGGGCAGAATTTGTTCTTGAGAAAACAACAACTTGGCTACATGTGTTACGAGTTTGCTCACCTCGGGGCGAACTGTCTTTTTTCATAGCAGAAATTACTGCTATCAGATTTCATAGTGTAATAACATACCGTTTAAAATTTGCCTTTTAAATTATTGCACAATCATTTTTGCTTTATGTACTAAGTTAAATATTTCCTCAAGTCAATAAAATTGTAGCAAAAATCACTTGAACGTCCAACCAAAAGTATCGACAGCTAATTTACCTTTTCCGAGCCGTGGTCTGTATCTGTCGTCCTTCACGACTGCCACATACATCTGTTCCCGTCGACCCCTACTAAGGCCACCTTCTGGTATAGACAAGGCTACACCCGCAGCTGGTAATGCCAATCTCGCTCCACCGCTGGATACGGATATTGATTGGGATGTAGGCGAATTCGAAACGAGTTCAGCTAGTTGCAGCGTCACTGATTCATTGGCTGCATCGTACATCGAGCCAGCTGGAAGAAAATCCTTTTGTTAAAAATTGCTATTGTAGTTGAAATATTGATGCTAGTATTTTAACGAGAGTATATTGAAAAGAGCTATTTTCACAGATCTTTGGTACTAATAAGATATTTTTGATTTCAGAGTTTTTTTTATTTTATAAGTAAATATGAAGCAACTTACAACTAGTAAAGCAGCTAGACACGGAATGTTCTGATTCACTGTAAGGCTTACTATCGTAGTCATCGCTCTGGCCTTTGCTGGAGGCGCATGGAGTGACCTGATGATCAACTGGTGAGGCGTAGCTGTAACAAATATTTGATTTACTTTGGGAAACCAAGTTAATAGCCTAACTTTTAACGGTTTATTCAGAAATTATATCAAATTATTGTATTAACTAAGCATAATAATGTCGGCAATGACATGTCGTTTCAATTTGTGATAAAAAATTATTGAGGAAGAAATTATATAGTTCGTTAAAGTAAGCATTGTATGTGTTAATTTAGTGAATAGTATTCCAAAGTTTATTTGCTATATCAATTCATGGGAAGACTTCTGTTATAAAGAGGATCTTACCAAGCATAAAGATAATCAATCTTTCTATAAAATATGCAATAGGTGTCGTATATTTATCGGAAGTGACACACAGCTTAGCACTTCCCGTGCTTGGATTATCGTACGATCGGATATCGATTCTCATTAGAATATTTGTAAATTCAATTTGATTTATTGCATAATTTCACAGTTAACCTTTAGCATTTATCGGGTAATGATGATAATTACCCTACAAATTACCCATTTTGTATGGACCATTGGTGAAGGATGCTATTATATATGCACCATTAAACACATTTTGTACATTTAATTTGTAGTTTGTTGGTCTTCTATTCCCCTAGTTATTTGTTAATACTAAATCAAATGCATACTATCTTTTTTTGGTTTGAAGCAATCTAGTGGTTACTTTAGTTTTCTTTCCCACTTCTTTTAGAACCTTTACTTACTTTCAGATATATTTTTGGTCAAACGAATCTAAAAGGTTTAAAATCAAATGTTACCTATTAGTAAGATGTGGTACATCATAGTGATGTTCAGCTCGTGTGTCTGGTTGTGGATGCTCGTATCTTGGAGGTCGGTGCTGCATCAGATCCGGGGCCAGCGATAGCGATTGTTTCTCAACAGTAGGATACATTTCTGGTTGAAAATCTGGATGGAAGTTACCTCAGTATCATTATATTTTGACCAGTAAAATAATTCGATATCCAAAATCTTATTAACCGACTTCAAAAAAAGGAGGTTCTCAATTCGGTTGTATTTTTTTTATGTTTGTTACCTCATAACTCCGTCATTTATTAACCGATTTGGAAAATTCTTTTTTTATTTGAAAGGGTACACTTTCCGTTTGGTCCTATTATCATCATATCAGGATTTGATTACTTCTTAGTGTACTTTGAAGTCGGTGTAAGTTTTTTGTAAAACAGTCCAATTATTTTACAATATCGTGTTCAAATGAACTTATGAAATGTGGTAAATAATCACAAATAACAAAATAAAAAAATAGTCTTCACAATCACAAATTAATAGGCCTAGATGACTTACCAGTCCGAGTCATAGTATAGAGAGAATGATCCCTAGTTTTCCTCTGTAGTAGTTTGTAGACCACAGCAGCACCGGCTAGGAAGACCACTACTGCAACAGCGATACCGATGTACAGTGGTATATCACTGTGGCCCGCTACTGTTGGAAAAAGATCTTTATTTAGAAAAGAATAGTAACCTGAATAACTAATCAGCGAATTTATTTTGACACCAAAATAAACAACAGTAAAAAAAATCTAAACTGAGTGTTTTATTTGCTTTGTATTTAGAATAAGGCAGATAAAAGTAAGAAAACGTATGAAAGAATCATGGTGAGATCCATACCTTGATTTGTACATGCAAAAAATTTAAAACATTTTAGAGAGTTCTGAATCACTTCCAATGTTGAGATTGCATTACCAGCAACATATTAATATACTTGAAATAGTTTATATATCCCACAAAACATAACAACCACAGCGATTCACCGGCATAGCATAGTATGTCGAATTTTTATCGGGGAAGTAAAAAAAAATTTTTTTTAGTTTTAAATGCCTCAAGATATTCCTTAGGCATCAAGGATCAATATATAACGTAATTTCAACGTCTCTAAAATCTTTATTTTTGTACAAATCGCGCCATGATTCTTTTAAACTAGAAGTAATTGTAATAATTCCCACACCCATTGATAAAAAAAAAACATTAATTTTAATGAAAAAAAAAAAACAAGTACTTTGAAACCGCTACCAGCAAATCCTTTTACTTTGTGAGAACATTACATTCATAAACAATGAAATCTGTACTCAGCGGGGGAATTCCGATAAACATCAAAAACTATAAAATGAACCAAAATATTATGAAACACCTGCATGTGATAAGTTTTTAAGATTTTTACTATAAAAAACTGAGTGAAACAACATAAAAAATCGCATCATCAACAGTCTTTAAATGCTATACATAAGGTCTAAAATTGCTTGATACTGTTTATTGACTGGTAAGGCTAAATTTGTATTAACTTCACACAAAATGATGATCGTTACGAGTTTCTGGCAGTTTCTCTTAATATTATTTATGTCAACGCTACCCAAATTTTACGATAGGCCGGCGGCGTTTTTAACGATATTTTTTGTGTAATTTTGTGTCGTGAAAAGGACTCGGTATTAAAAGATGGTTAACGATTTGTTCGGTATGTATAAGTTGGTTTTAAAATGTGGATTTAAGTAACTTGTGGACACGTGCATCTCAGTTTATTTCACCGCCAAATTAAACTTTAATTTGCGGAGTTTATTTTACGTGTCATTTTTATTAATGTATGGTTGGTTGACTGGGGAAATATATACTTTAATAAATTGTAAAAAAAGTAGTAGTAGGTAGGTATATTTTTTAGATTTCAAAATATAATTCAGTTGAGCAGTTATAGTAAGCGGCACGAGTCGTGAGCACACTTTTAAACATGAAGTTTAAAAGTTAATTAGTGTTCAAGCATTTAAATACATTAATTGAAATGTATTTAAATAAGGTCATGTGACTTTATTTAATATGTATTTTAACAACTTTAACTTTAATAACTTATCTGTAAGAACTTTTAAACTTTATGCTCACATGTGTGCTCACTACTCGTGCCGCTTACTATACCTAATACTTTAAAGCAAATAATAATACCACCGCCCATTTTACTACATGTAACTATTGTCAGGTTATATGAACGATCTAGAAATCACCTGAGAGATACTCCTGGTTGTAATAGTTAGTCATTAGACCCAGAAACATAAAAATATCATAAATCCCGAAAAAATATAGGTATTAGATTTTTTTCAGTATTCATTCTATCTCTGCTGTACGTACATTAAATTAGGAAAACACAAATTAGAAATAATGTAAAAGGAAGTGTTCACAGTGAATGAAGTCATCGTGCTCGTTCGATAACTCGATAACGATCTCGAACTCACGCGTAATTAAAAACAAGGCGAGTCGGATTGTGTTACATTTCGGTCCACTGCTTATACTCTACTGTTCACTCATTCGCCATTTCATTCATTCATTCAACTATTTTGCTAACGGTATTATGGGGATATCATCACTAAATATTATAAAACAAAGTCCTCCGCCGCGTCTGTCTGTCTGTTCGCGATAAACTCAAAAACTGCTGCACCGATTTTCATGCTGTTTTCAGCAATGGATAGAGTGGTTCTCAAGGAAGGTGTTAGTAAAATAATTTGTCAAGGTTTTGTATACATTGGCTAAGATATAATGATATTTATAGTCGGAAAATAAGCCGTCTGCTTTCAACGATACGCAAAAACTACTGAACGGATTTGGATGAAATTTGGCACACAGTTAGAATATGTTCTGGATTAACACATAGGATACTTTTTATCCCGGGAAAACATACCATCCCTCAGTAGAGCGGGTGAAACCGCGCGGAACAGCTAGTAATAAATAAATAAATATAGACGTACAGTAGTACCCAACCGGCATATGGCACCGAAGACTAACGAAAGAATGCTTAAAACTTACAATCAACCTTAGATTACTTCTATAAGGTTCATAATACACTGCAGCTGTTAGTTCCGTCTCACTCGCAAGTCACGCCCCTACGCACGGCGCGCGCTAACATGGCGGCAGCTGACGGCCAATAGCGTTTCCCGCTCTTTGAAAATGTATCTTCTGCGCAGGTACATCGGTAAGCCATATTATTTGGGTACTACTGTACGTACGTTATTTTCTACATACTAATGTTTCCCATTGAAGACTACTTTTTTGGTCTTATTACTTATGAGACTGTAGTCAAACATGTCTGTCCAGAGTAAAGTTAATATCAAAGTCAAAGCTATTTATTCAATTTAAGCGACTTATGAAAGCCAAATACTAAATTACTTATTTTAATGATTCAAATAACTGCAGATGTATATTCGATAATGTTCATTTATTTTACACACATATACAATTAACTCATTAACTTACACATTACATAACTTTAGACTAGTAGTTGTCAGCTCAAAATCTCCAACAGTAATGATCATCCGACTCAACGGATGAAACTAAACTCTAAAGTCGTTGGCTCATTCCTCATTGGTAGACTATGCTCAAACATGATTGGTGGCTTTGCGATAGCCAATCACGTGCAAGCATTAGTGTTACCACTTTAACAATATAAAATATTACACGAAATATTAATTAAATTAATAATCTTTTACAAAACGATTACAAATCATGACATTATGAAATACTAAATTTACCACAGTTCATCACAGTACGATTGAAGGCGAAGATAGCTCAGTGGTAGCGACGTCGAATGCCGTAACGAAGGTCCCGGGTTCGAATCCTACAATGAGCTTGAGCTTTCGGTGAAGGAAAACATCGTGAGGAAACCATAGCACGGTGGTAGGGTACTTTGTAGTACCCGTCTGTTGAAAATCTGTTGTCAAGCATCTAGCGGTTTATTCTGAAAGCTGTACTTGAGAGCCAGGTCTTTTCTATGCTTCATGTGCTTACTAACTACATCATTATTTAACATGGTGAGATTGTGGTCAAACCACAGACATAAATCTATATAGATACCGCAAGTCCCTCCATCCGTATGAAAACCAAGCGTGTAACTTTTTATGTACCTACCATAATGTCACAAGATTGATTTAGTTAGGCAGGCATTCAATTTTTAACGTGAAAATGAAGCTATCTAGTCCAGTAGAATTAGCTCAAAATTAAGCAACATTTTACATTAATTGTGGTACTAATGATTTTTGGCATATCGATAGAGTTCTGTATGGATATGACTACCTTAAATTCGCAACCGATTTGGAAGTACGGAACATGGTGAAAATTGAGAAAAACTTTGATATTGAATAATTCCTAAACCAAAATTGTGGTACTGGTTGCGAGAATACCATGTCTTTAGAGAACCATTACCTACCTTCTCAAGAAATTTGGACCGGTTGCGACATACGGAACACACCTAAACTTAAAAGAGTGATTTTTCGCTTTTATCTCCTAGGCAAAATTTGTGGTACTAGTTGCGAACACATTGGTAACTTGTATTAGACTATTACACTTAGTTTTAAGTTTGCAGCCGGTTGCGATATACGGAACCCTAAGAAAATACTTTTTGATAAATTCTACTTCCAGCAAAATTAGCGTATTCTGTTTTATTACTTATATCATATTGGTAGGTCGACTTCTACCTACTTTGTGATCGCAACCGAAGAGAACATTACGGAACATAGTTTTTTTACAAGTAAAATGTGCGCGTATTCGCGTCTTACGAATGAAGGAACGGAATGCAGGCGGTGCGGGAGGCAGGACTAGCGTTGAGGAATTACAAAAATTAAAGGTCAAAGTCAAAGCCATTTATTCAATTTTTATTTTAAAAAACCGCGTGTATCGAAATCGGTAGTTTTTTTTTCACTGTTAAGTATTAACACAGCATATGCCTTATGGTAAAACTGTGGTATAAACGTTCTTTATTTTGATAGGTAACAATGTAAAATGTATCGAATAGATACAATATCGTCGTATCCTACAAATAGGAGCGTAACTGCAAAACAGCTAGTTTTCAGGATTGATAAAAAAAACATTAGTTTCCAATTATGTGTGTTAGTTGGTATCCTGGTTATGCTAAGACTATTTTTATGAAAATATTGACATATTTTAGGTGTATTTTGTTCCTTAAATTCTCCATTCTAGTACGAAAACTAACGGTTCACGGTACGGCTCGATTGATAAATTTTGCCTAAGAATGTTGAAAGTGATCGTGTTTTTTCGTCAGCCGGATATATTCTCAACAAAATACGAAGTTTACTATCGAACAAAATGTTTGACGCTTTGTTGTTTTTTAACAAAACCTGCTTTTAAATTTTTATCTACCTATACTAATATCTATGCTAAAATAATAAAGGGGAATTTTTTTGTTTGTTCAAACGGGCTGCAACTACCAATCGGATTCGCAATATTCCTTCATCACTAATATGATATCCCCGAGTATTATAGGCTACTTTTTATCCCGGGAACTTGGATGAAACCGCGGGGGACAGCTAGTTATTTCAGATTGTGGTATGAGCTCTCCGCCGTGGTTTTCTCAATGGAGTACAGCATGGGGTTCTTCAAAAAGGGCGTGAAGAGATTTCTTCAGGGTCGGCAACGCGCGAGTGATACCCCTGGTATTGCAAGCGTCCATAGGCTACGGTAACTGCTTACAATCAGGCGGGCCGTCTGCTTGTTTGCCACCTTAGTGGTATAAAAAAAAAGATATTTGAAGCTGAAGATATTTTTGTTTGTTTGTAGAAGGATAACCAGAAAAACGGACGGGCCAGTTGGCACAGTTGGTTAAGGTTCACCTTACGCGCCGCAGGTCGTGGGTTCGACTCCCACATAGGACATGCATTTGTGTGCATGAACATGTCTGTATGTCCTGAGTCTGGGTGTAATTATGTATATTAATTATGTATTTACAAACAAAAAGTAGTATATGTAATTATATCAGTTATCTGGTTTCCATAGTACAAGCTCTGCTTAGTTTGGGATCAGATGACCGTGTGTGAGGAATGTCCCAGGATATTTATTTATATTTATTTAAAACAAAGGTTCGACTTATAAGATGTCTTGTCTTTCCAATCTTTCTCTATGGAGTTAAACTTGGTCCTTTAGATTGCAAGGTCGTCGGAAAATCGACGCAATGGAGATATGGTGCTGGAGACGCCTCCTGAAAATTCTGTGGATGGCCTTCTGCACCAATAACTTGATCCTCAAGGAGCTTCGAATAATGGATAGGCTTTCATCAACTATGCTAGTTCGAATTCTCAAGTTTTTTTGAATTTTTTTTTACAATATGGTGGCTCATTGAAATTTTTCTTGGGGCATTTCCGGCCGTAGGTCCAAAAGCAAAGTTAAGATACAGCACGAGAAGTTTTTATT
Source organism: Polyploca ridens (assembly GCA_951394255.1). NCBI lineage: Eukaryota > Metazoa > Arthropoda > Insecta > Lepidoptera > Drepanidae > Polyploca > Polyploca ridens. Next base: position 1,851,957 of record OX596250.1, on the reverse strand, counting down.
TATTTATTTATTTATTAATCAAACAAACAAAAATAAAGATTCGAGATTATCGCGTTCTGTGTTTTAGTGCGATAAAACGATTAGTTTTAGCGACTTACCGATCAATCAGTGGTCCCAGGTGTATTCAGACAGTTATATTTTTTGAAATTTCTTTAGGAGTTTCCCTCCAAGTGTATCCCATTATTTGGGGTCGGCTCTCCTCGTTCTCATGCGCCAGGATGGTATGTACTGGGTTGTCCGTACTGTGAGTTGGGCTAGTCCCAAGTCGCGGGTTACTGTAGACCACCATGTGACTTTGGGTCTTCCTCTTTTCTTTTTTGAATTCGGTAGGGCCAGAGCCTGCCGAACCTCGTGGTCTTAACGATGATGGTAACTACCTCTGATGTGTTCATTTCGCACTTTATCAAGTCTGGTTACACCTGCTGCCCATCTCAGCATCTTCATCTCGGCCACGTGAAGTTTTTGTTCATGCGCCTTTTTTATGGCCCAGCATTCGGCACCGTACATCATTACAGGTCTTACGGCTGTTTTGTAAATTTTTCCCTTCACTTTGATCGGCATTCTTGTGTCGCAGAGGACACCCAAGAAAGCTTTCTCCATCTTTGCCAGGCAACGTTGACTCTGTGGGTGACGTCGGTTTCAATGTTACCCTCAGCCGTCAGCATCGCTCCGAGATATTTGAACTGGGATACCTTTGGAATTGAATCTCCCTCGATATAGATCGTGTGTGCGATGGTGGTATCGCCGCTAAAATCGCAAAGCAAAAAAAGCAGAAGCAAGACCGAACATCTGGAATGCATCCAGATGTTCGGTCTTGCTTCTGCTGATACGGAGTCCATTGCTTTCCAGGGCGCACCTCCACTGCTCGATAGTAATTTGCAGTTGTTGTGCACTTTTGTCAATGAGCACGATATCGTCTGCATATAACATACACCATGGTAGGGGAGACTGGATATCTTTGGTGAGATAGTCCATTACCAGATTAAAGAGTAGTGGGCTCAACACGGAACCTTGATGAACCCCAACTTTGACTTCAAAGGTTTTGCTCACTCCGGCCAAACTTCTCACTTTTGTGCTACTCCTGTGGTACATGTCCTGGACTAGAGCTACGTAGTAATCCGGTAGACCCTGTGATCTCATCGCTTGCCATACCAGGTTTCGTGGCAGCCGGTCAAACGCCTTCTCAAGGTCTATGAAGATAAGGTGTAAGTCTTCACTGGTGGCCCTATGCTTTTCCATTATTATTCGGACTGTTTGGATAGCATCGATTGTGGATTTTGATGGCATAAAACCGTACTGGTTTTCAGAAATGACAACGTGGTTCAAGAAGCGATCGTTTAGTATTCTTTCCCATATTTTTAGGGTGTGAGAAGTAAGTTTTATGCCCCTATAATTCCCGCAAGCACTGACGTCACCTTTGTTCTTATAAAAGGGCACTATGTAACTTTGTCGCCATGATTCTGGGATCATATTGGAGTTGAGGACAGCATTGAAGAGTCTTGTGAGCCACTCAAGTCCTATAGGTCCTATCTGTTTCCAGATATCAGAGGGTATGTCGCTGCTTTGCGAAATTGAAGATTTCAGTGTCGTTCTTTGCATCTTCCAATCTGCTATAAAAACATTCTTTAGATTGTGCTCTACTTTGGGCTACTTCGCGCTTCGCTTGTTGTTTCGCCTTCTTGTATTCAATGCGATCATCTTCCAGTTGTGTTATCTGCCATAATTTAAAAAGATCCCTTTTGGCACTTACAACTTTTTTAACTTCGTCATTCCACCATCTTGGGTCCTTGTTATTGCTTAGTTTTCCTTTTGAGACTCCTAAGATTTTAGACGATTGGGTTTTACAGGTGTATACAAAGTTTGACCACATAAGCTCGGCATTGTTGTTGTAATCAGCTCTTCACCTTTTGGGCTGTAAAGTTGTCCCCATTTGATTTTCGGGGTTTTGTCTGTGACCGTTATTATAGGTTTAGTTTTAGACATGCTACCAAGATTATATGCTGCGAAGTCAGCGCCTCTCCAGGGATGACTTTACAGTCCTTAAAATTTCTAAGTAGATTTCTATCTTCCAGAATATAATCTATTTGTGTACTGTGTCCTGAACTTTTACAAGTGATTAAATGTTCTGGTTTCTTTTGGAAAAAATCCCCCGTATCCTCGATTTCCGTGCACTCCCGGGTATAAAATGTTACAATTACATTGTTATTGTATGTTATTAAAAAAGAATTTCAAACAGTGTATTTCTATTTAAAAAAGAGATATAACGTAAACACTTTTTCTTGATAAAGTAAAATTTAAAAAAAAAACAGCTCTTGCAAGAGATCACAAACTTTTTTGATGCGTTTAGATAATGAGACGTCTTCTTTCCATAGGGTTTTATAGAGTTTGGTTGAAATTAGCTGTCAAACTGTTGATAATTCGAACTAATTTGAACCTTAAGTACACGATTTGACAGGTATTTTCAACCAACTCTATAAAACTGTATGGAAAGAAAACGTCTCATTGGATAATGGATACTGACTATATTAACTATATGTTATTTTATAACAAACCTTCTCCTGATATTTTGCTGTTTTGCAGCTACGCCCCGTTTCGTAGGATACGTCGATATTGTATCTTTTCGATATTTTTTACATTGTTACCTATAAAAATAAAGAACTTTCTTACTTAGCAGTGCAAAAAAGACGACAGATTGGATAGACGCAAGAATTTTCGTAGATTCCTCAACGCTAGTCCTGCGTCCCGCACCGCCCGCATTCCCTTCGTAACACACGAATACGCGCACATTTTACTTGTAAAAAAACTATGTTCCGTAATGTTCTCTTCGGTTGCGATCACAAAGTAGGTAGAAGTCGACCTACCAATATGATATAAGTAATAAAACAGAATACGCTAATTTTGCTGGAAGTAGAATTTATCAAAAAATATTTTCTTAGGGTTCCGTATATCGCAACCGGCTGCAAACTTAAAACTAAGTGTAATAGGCTAATACAAGTTACCAATGTGTTCGCAACTAGTACCACAAATTTTGCCTAGGAGATAAAGGCGAAAAATCACTTTTTTAAGTTTAGGTGTGTTCCGTATGTCGCAACCGGTTCCAATTTCTTGAGAAGGTAGGTAATGGTTCTCTAAAGACATGGTATTCTCGCAACTAGTACCACAATTTTTGTTTAGGAATTATTCAATATCAAAGTTTTTCTCAATTTTCACCATGTTCCGTACTTCCAAATCGGTTGCGAATTTAAGGTAGTCATATCCATATAGAACTTTATCGATATGCCAAAAATCATGAGTACCACAATTAATGTAAATTGATTATCTAATTCTACTGCACTAATCCTATTTGTCAGCTAAACACATCCCTCGCTACACATCTCTGGTGGACATGCAGCCTCATGCGAGTTCTCTGTCCGCATGAAAAAGTTTCAAAAGAAGAACATTCGACCCCATTTTTGCACAGATTTTGACACGCGAAGTACATGTACTCGCGGCATCTATTTAGATGTATATCTGTGGGTCAAACATAGGTCTATTTATAATAAAAAGAAAATCTAGTTAAGATATTTCCTCAGATCACAATTTGTAACCTGGATTTGAACGGAGGGTACTTTCTGATAATGAGGTTGAATCTGCAGGACACAACTAGTAATTAATCAAATAGAAGGTAGAATTTAAAAACGAAAAAAGTTCGAATAAAAAATTCGAATACGGAACACACCTTGCGTATAGGGTTGAATAGATGGGATCTTTTTACAAACAGTTACATGAAGTGCGTGTAAAATTGCCAGTTAATTAACTTTGAATTATAAAATAAAGGTTAGTTTCGTGTTCATAACTTATGCATGACTAAGCTTCGTGATTAATAATCCTTTAACGTAAACCACGTATAAGTTACGCTTTTATAATGTTTCAGAGAAACTATAGTGAACTAAGAGTAGAAAATAATATTCAGGGATAAATAACGGCTCGAAAATTCTCGTTAACAGAGCCCAAAAAGGCATTCCAAAAAGTTTTTTTTTTGTGAATTAGCTAGAAATTCTGTAAAAAATACCAAAGTAACCGAAAGGATATTTCTTGTTTAGGATATAAAATATCTTTATCAATATTCTTCTTAATATTATCATACACATTTTTGTGAATACTAAGGCGCCGATCACACAGAGAAGAGTTCTTGAGTTCTGCGTTCCGAGTTCTGCATTCCGCGTTGACTGTAAGCTATGTGGGGCCTTTGAAAGTAATAAAAGTGTATGATGTGCGATCAGTAGCGAATATTGCATAACTCTAGACTGCATGCTGTGTGCACAATAGTCAACACGGAATGCAGAACTCGGAACTCGGAACTCTAGAACTCTCTCTGTGGGATCGGCGCCTAAGTGTGCCTGATTATAGTGCATACAAACGTACAAACTCGTCAGATTTATTCCATTACTGCATTAAACCTAGAAGCAACCACATAAAAAGAACATTAGAAGAATGTCTTTACAACGCAATATGCTTCCAGTCGTTAAATATTTCTTCCTGTTCAAATAGATGCATATCGACAGTTAATTTAACTCCAATATTTTATAGCCGTATTATTATACAAGGCACGTGGCGCTATCTAGGTCAGATCTGCATATTGGGATTTGTATGCATTGGAAAATTGGGAGTGATACAACAATAGCATAGTTGTATTAAAATTCCAATTTCTGGTTACAGGTATGTGTAATGATGGTTAAAAAAGAACGAATATATAAAGAAGGATATAAATTAATGAGTAAACATAATTAAGCAAATCTCTTATGATTGAGATCAGTGTAGTCAGATAGTTAAAGTCCTGTTATAGGCGAAAATTGCTTTGCAGGACATACATAAATAAATCCATTACAAATAATAAACTTTAAAAAATATTATCTTCAATCTTTCATCACCATACAATGCTGTAATAAAAAAAAGAGCAAGAGACATCTTAGCAGATACTAGTTATAGTAAATTCAACGGCAAAGTTTCATCTTCATCAAATGATCGATAAAGCTAAAGAATTCCAAAGCGATGCACCAATATAGTTACATCCTATATATAACACCAAGAAAGTAATATTACGTGATGACCGAATCAATGTTATGTAAGCTTCGTCGTGTAAACGTAAAGAAACGTGAGGTAAATTCACTTGATGGCCATAAAATGCCTCTTACATGACTAAAGAGGTAATATTAACAAACGATGTATTGATTCCATTGTATATTTGACTTTCTTTCAAAACGAGCTGTTATTTATGGTCAGTTCCGACAAGTTTCTACAGTAAATGGACAGTTAAGTTGATATTCATTTGTATGAGCTGCTATGGAATTAACTGGCGTAGGGTTACCAGATTTAGTATAAACTGTGAGTATTTTAATATTGGAAAGACCGAATGTTTTTGGCATAGACATTAATAGATTTAAATTGTTGGATTCCAAATTTTTGTGCTTACTTTTAATGGTTTAGGAAACAAGATACAAATTATGGATGTAAATAAAATCCTAGCATGTAAGTAACCCTAAGCAGCCTGAAATTGTGCAACTGCTATAAACTGTACTAAGCAATAAATCATCGATATAAACAAGATTCAAGTCCCCACACGGTTTATTACTAACCAATGTTTGAAATTCAATAAATCATTTAGCATCCGCTACTTTACAAATACCGTTAACTGGACTAAAACGTCTTACGTTTTATTAATTTACCTTTACGATTAGTAAAAGCTTATCGGATTAATTTTCAACACTGTGTAAACATTTGTCAGTGTCATGAATATACTCATGTCTGTTGCAGTAAGATTGTAGATACTGAATCCAATCCAAATTTACAAACCCTTGTCGCTTTGCCCATAACGTGGTAGGAGGCCTCGCGGAATTAAATTCACCATTCAACTCTACTATTCCATTATCATCTTTAGCTTCTTTTGTTTAATGTTGAATATCGAATGTGAGTTTGCAGGGATATGTGAATGCAGTTTACGATCACCCGCTGCGTTCACTCGGCGAAATCACAACAAATCATTTACGGGACCCACCTCCATTAATGACGGTTGCATCGTATATAAATTGGATTTTACTGTTTGTTTGTTCTTGTGTTAATCTTTGGTCGCCATCTTTTTTACTGTTTTGTGAATTTTTTGCAAAATCATTATTATGTCTGCACAGAATGATGTTTGTATTGAGTGTTTTAAAAAGTGGAATGACAAGGGTTTTTAATCGATGAAATTGTATTACTGATTGTGTTTTATATTTTAACATTAAAAACTCTCTAAAGACTTGGAAAAATATTTACACCTTGTTTTCATAACAAAAGACACGTTACCAACATTGCATCTGTTAATAAAAATACCACTAACAAGAATTATGTATTCGTCCTCGATTTCAAAAATACCGTTTCAAAAATTCACACGACTATTAGACACGGGATTTACATAACTAACGCCATCACTGTGACAAAATTCTTCAAGAAATTTAAATTGCTAGTTTACAAATGTATAAACAAGTCAAAAATGTTTTAGTAACACATTTTAAACGGTAGTGAACAACCTATTAGCGACTCTAAAACTGTAATATTTTGTAAAATCAACATTAGTTACAATCAAAGCTTTTAAAAGATTTGTAGTTTATTATAAAGATGCCTCGTATGTAATAGATAAAAAGGGCATATATTTAGAGGCTATAAGGGAAGATGAAAAGGCGCTGTAAAATTTCACCGTTTCCTCTTTGTAGGATGGCAATTAGGCTAATGAAGTGGCGGTAGTGCTCGGTGCGAATGAATAGACCAACACCGACGTTCTTTGCATTCAGAATCCACCTTTCATGTGGTTAATTTACTGATGGTCTACATTCTCTAAAATAATTTGAATTGCTCTAATATAGGTCGGTTAGTTGTTGAAAACTATAAATTAGGTTTCAATCATTAGAATTATAGTTGCAACGATAATGCAAAAACGGAAGTTACACAACTATACTAATGAGATGTTAACGGAAACTTTAAATGATGTTAATTAATAAATAGCTTAGTAGACTAGAAAATTAGATAACAATCTTCGCCTTTCTAATATTAATTTGTTTGTGACTTGAACATTAATCGGTTTCAATCAATTTCAACACATTTTAAAAGCAACCTACAAAAAACCAGTGAACAAACTTTATCGACTTACTAAATTTAGGGGACAATCCATCACCGATAAAAGTTCAATAGAAAAAATTCACTCGGGAAAAGAGCAACGCTTTCAAACTACCTCATATTGACGATGCTCAATAAATAACGATCAATCTACGGGCAAAGATAAACAAAAGCAATTTATAAGCAAATATGTCTGAGGTTGTAGATTTATTTAGCGTGAAAATCGAAAGCGTTTGCGGTGAAGAAGAAATCTCCACGCAAAGCAAACAACTCTGGTGCCTGAGGCTATTTATCAAAATGTACGATAAACAGAATGGGAAATTGAAACCGAGTCAACAGGGACCAGGGAAATGATTTATTGCCATTATAAACAAAATATGGACTGATCATTTTCCATTTGGAGATTGGATTGGGACCGCCAAGGGAGCATGGGCTTGAAAATGTTTCGGAATGTTATTAAATTTGTTTTAATCATTTAGTGTCAGGCTTAATAGGTTGTCACGGTATGAATCGATGGCTGTGTGCAATGCTCAATTTCTATTTACGTTTATACTATCTGGAATTATATTTATATATAATATGGTCACAGTTGTCGCTTGGCGCGTATCAAAATATGTGGACATAAATATACAGTTTATTAGGAACATATAATTGGTGATTCCATAGATTAGTCACATTTATCGATTGAATTTAGTCTCTAGTCTAAAGATCCGTAACAGTTCACTGCACTAGCCCATTTCAAATTTGGAGTTTATCTACTATGTCATAAGACAAAAGAACAATACAAACCTCCAATTTTGTCACGTAAACGTCAACATATAAAATTTTACCTCAATTTTTACGTAAGACCACCATAAAACTTTAGTCCCTCGTCTATATTTAGACTGTATGATACGACCCAGATGGTCACGCTACCCGATTTTAGTATCTCTCGAATCTTTTTTACGTGTCCAGCTTTGACTGAACTCTGTTAACCTGAACCTTCACCTTGGATTTTACCTATATTATTAAAGCAGAGAGGGGTGCAGAAGGCCTTGATAAAGTGGAAGGTTACAGTTACAGCCGATAGCCTGTTATGAAGCGACCAGTCCGTGTAACATTTCATAGTTATGAGCCAAGGAAAAGGAAGTATATATTTAGTCGAGTGGCATCTGGTCGAGCCGAGATGCTTTTCATAGAATCGACTTAATTAACATATCCCTTGTGGAAACAGTTTCATAATTTGTAATTCCCAAGTGACAAGGGATCATAAAGTTTTAGCTGAAATTTCCTATGTTCATAGTTCTGTCTTGTCAGCTATTTCGAGCGTGTTGGTATTAGAGAAATGAAATACTACGTCAGTTTGTAGAAATTATGTGTTGGATGCGGAAATGTATCGTATTATTTATTTGTGAGGGGTTCTTAAATTGCTATCATAATAATCATAATAAGGATCAAAATATCTTAAGAGGGGACGATAATTTGGATGCAAATTCTTTTTAATCTGTTGTGTCTCACCCCTAGGATAATTTGTATTTATTGGAATATTGTGCCTTGAAAGTTTATCTCATGTTATCCTTTTAATGTCTTTTTCTTATTCATCTGCTTATTTTCTAGTACAAGAACTCATGAAAAATGGAAACGCGATAGTTACGTTCATTTCAAACTTGTTTTGCTAAATTTACACTCGGGGTACTATTTATTTAGCATCAGATGGCCGTGTGAGAAATAGGCTTTGAGTCAATTTATTATGTATTTACTACTATTACAATTAATCAATCTTATCCCAATCTCAAATAAAGGTTATTGTTACTCACCTCCATGCACCCCGCAGTAATCTCCAACGCAGTCAGCATGCTGAGCATGAGAGCCAGAACAAGGCGTATCTCCTGAGCAGGCTCTTCGTCTTGTCTGTCGGCAGTCAGCCCCACAGACTGACCATTCAGACCAGGTGCCCCAGCGGCCGGGAAGAGCTGTGAAATATGATTGGGATTAGGAATTTATGAAGAGTGGAACTTACACAGGAGAAAACAAAAATTCTAATTGCTGTCTTTAGACAGGCAGTAAGTTGAAATGGCAATGGGAAGGAACCCGATTGGCGAACCAGAAAAACGCCAACCAGGATCAGCACAGGGTTATCTGGGAGGGCTATGTTCAAAAAGGCAGTCGACAAAAGAGTGCCGAGAAGATGGGTAGAAAGTTCTGAGCCGCAGCTTTACATAAGAAGATGTAATGGATAAAAAATATCCTTTGCTTTATAATGTAGCAAAAAAGCATACGGCCCAACTGATGGTAGGTAAGCGGTTACCATAGCCTATTGAGGCTTGCAACTTCAGGGGCACTTACCGACCCTGCAAAAATCTCTGCACCCTCTTTGATAAGCCCTATGCTGTTCTGCAATAGGTGTACCACGGCGGGGAGCTCATTCCACAGCCTGAGCGTCCGCGATAGGAAGCTCCTTTGAAACCGCACAGTACAACCATTTTGGTTCTAATGTGTGAGGATGGACTCAATTTTATCTTATCTAAATACCATCCAAATCCGTTTGAGGCTTACATATTTTGACATTTATATCACAAGATTATTATAAACCTTATCCTTAACAATAAGGCTTAAAATCCGCTGCATCTTCAAAACCAATTATCGCATCGTTTACAATTATTAATAGCGTATCTAATAATACAAAGGGCGGTATAACTCGCGAGGTATCGCTCTATAAATTGAAATTAAAATACATTGCCAAGATGGCGGTTCCAGCCCTAACATGCGAGTGTGGCATAAATCACATGGTTAAAAAAAAGAAATAATAGTGGCCGGTGCTCATACTAGGAGAGTTTGGTGCAAGTGATAAGGTTTAGTACTTGGGCAAGTGCGAGAACTTAACTTGTCGGGAGATTAAATTTAGGTCAGCTTATTTTTCTCGTTTTAAGTTATGTAAGTAAAAAGGAAATAAAATCAATTGGATCAATAGATAATCGTTTTCTTTTTAATAATAACCTATGAGATTACCTAAAAGACTATCTAAAATTACTGTTGAGTCAAGTTCAGACCTATTAAATTTTAATTTAAGAATGCGTATAAAGCAAAATAACAATCTTAGAATTGAAATTTACCCAAGTAAATAGTATTTAAATGAAAAAATATTTTTATATGGGTATTTTCATTATATACGCGAGGGTTCTATCTGATCAAAAACATAATGGAATGAAATTTCCTCGATAGAAAAAAATCACAAAGCTACCTCAAATAATAATGAATTTTCGGTTTTATTCGTTCATGGTGTATCTAATTAAGTAAAAATTCGATAAATAATATCACTAACATATGACCTAGGGCTGCTACTAGCGATTTTTTAAAATATTCTATACTTTACGAGTTATTTAGATAAAAAGCGCTTAGTTCATTTTTGTGCCGCGGAACACGCTATCTCCATCTCATCTCCACGCGAAGATTAGACATAAGTTTATTTCATCTGACATTGCCATATTTTTCTGGCTTGGTACGCACTCTTAATTGATTAAAACCGACTACAAATCAAGGAGGAGGTTCTCAATTCGGTTGTATTTTTTTGAAATGTTTGTTACCTCATAATTCTGTCATTTATTAACCGATTTGGAAAATTATTTTTTTGTTTGGAAGGGTACACTTCCCGTTTGGTCCCATTGCCATCAGATCAGGATTTGGTTACTTCTTAGTGTACTTTGAAGTCGGTTTAAGTTTTTTGTAAAACAGTATTCTTATTTATGCTTTAGGAAGTTATAAAAAGTAAAGCTACTGAAATAACCTATAACTAAAGTCAATTGTATAAAGCTGAAGAGATTGAATATCCAATTTGACTTCAGAATCATAATTTGGACTTTTAACAATGATAACCCATAACTTGCACGAAACATTCGTCCGCCCTACATATCAATGTGTGGGTGTGACACATGTATACAACAGTCAAGTGCGACAGTGTGAACCGTTTCTTATTAATTAATGCGCACACACATAAATCAGACGCGGTTCGTTAGTGAAACAAGGGAATAAAGGGCTGTCCACTTAATATGGATGGGTAAATTAAAATTATACGTTGCTTATGTTAACCCTTTTTTTGTTGTATTTGTAGAAATATTGTGTAATTTTTTTATTTAAACTATAAAATGAATCTTATTTGTATTATCATTACAGTAATTGGTTTTTAAAAGAAGCATGTGTGAGCGAGAGGGATGAAAGAAAGACAGAAAAAGATACGGCGTACGGATTTTTTAGCTTTATGTGCGGTCACTTTTATTCCTCAATATCATAAAAACCGGCCAAGAGCGAGTCAGACTCGCACACGGAGAGTTCTGTACAATATTAAATAACTCAACTTTGCTGTAAAAATAAACGTTTCTTGTGTGGGGGCTCCTTTAATTTTTAATTTTATTTCATTTTTATTATTTGTAGTTATAGCGGCAATAAAAATACATATTCAGCTGTATACTTGTTACGGTTAATATGATATAGCCCACTGACAGACAGACCGACGGGCGGACTGACAGCGGAACCTGAGTACTAGGGTCCCGTTGGGCACCCTTTGGGTATGGAAACCTAAAAAGTACATAATAATTTATTGAACATACATTAACATTTAATTAAATTGCAACAAAGTTTCATATTTTATAGCACTTTTTGATATTTATATAATATGTAGGTATATTAAAAAAAATATTAACTTAGTATCGCGTCATGAATAAAATAAAAGTTTGTAAACATTACATATTTGTAACTGTTTCACACACTTGATTATTCGAATATTAAGTTCTTAATTCCACTTTCCAATAATTTAAAACAACAAAAATTCTCCCATTCTCACAATCTGCAAACAATTTCGACAGCACAAAAACATAAATATTTAACCGCAGCTCCCTACAGACTATAACATATATTCCAGCTATTTTGTTCACTCCTTCACGATGAAAAGTAAATAAATTGTAAATAATTGTGTCCCGCGACACATTTTTAAACGAATTTTTGAAGAAAATACCAAAGGAAGTGGCTTCGGAGATATTTCAAAAGATAAACCGACCAAATAACATTACGATGTTGGTTATATGGGAATTGAAAATAACGTTAAATGGATGAATACGACGGTAACTTAAAAGTAATCTTTTACGGTAGTCTTTATTAAGGTTGAAAGAGAGTTTATTTTAGGAGAGGTAGATATTATTAGCGGTAGATAGCATTAGCGTTTATTCCCTCAAACAGCAACTCTACTGGGGAAGTTCGTCCTCCTTACAAAATACTGCACCCAAATAACTTTATGTTGTGTTCCTGCGCATGAGTAAGGTCACCAGAGCTCATTGGGGAGGGAGGAAAAGTCGTCATGTTGCAAGCGTCCACACTGCTATGGTAACCGTTTACCACTAGGTGGATTGTATGACGTCTTAAATTAAATCTTTATTTAGTGAACCTAAAATCAAAATCAAAAAGTCATTTATTCAGTTTAGGCCCTAGTAAGGCACTTATGAATGTTAAATTGGTACATACAGTTGAATTTACCACCTACTAAAGTAATCCGCACACCATTTTTCACCACCATTTTGGATTATGAACCTTCAATACTTACTATACTAAAACATTATGCATGTCTAAACATTTACCCATTACTAAACAAATAACTTTCTCTTCAAATATAAACAAAATAAAATAAGTTGTAATATCAAACACATTGGCGGCGTGTTCATCAAGCGAGCGCGCAGACATGTGTGTCCAATTAGCGCGACGATACAACGTTTCACGGCTTAAAACAAACGCACTTGATTGGATTTTATTATCTACTCGGTTGGTCTACTTTAATAAATGATACACACTGCTGGGAAGTTCGGTAAACTTTTCTTTGGTTTTTAGTTATTTAGTATTTTTTTGTAAAATCATTTCATGGCCAGCTTTGTGTGGTCGACTGTGTGATATTAAATATTTTGTAATTTAATAAGTTTTCGTGGAACTTTAAAAAAAACGTCTATTACAAGCGTCAATAATAGCGTAAAAAGAGTACTAATGTAATTCTGTTTCTATATAATACATGCTTCTACCTCTGATCTTTTTAAAATAAAAATTTGAATTCAGAATTAAATCAGCAAAAACAATTTATTGTTCTTCTTCTTATTTTTAAGTTTGGCAACCAAATCCAAATTAGGACTTATTTCTGCCAGTGTCGAGTTATATTATAATTTCCAGTCGCAATAAATTACTTTCACATATCTTTATTGGATAAAATATCACCGATAATATGCAGTAAAATTCAAAATACACGAATTTAAGAAAATAAAACTGAAAATGCAACGTCACTATGCAAGTTTCCGCCAAAAAGTCCCAATCTATTGTTATCGTGTCTTGAAGTTTCAGTACTATTATATATATATTCTGTGCTTGATGTATCTTCACCATATCGTCCATGTGTATCACACCAATTGCGGTTAAAGTTAGTTGTATGCCACTCACTAGCAATACCGTCTTCTATGACGTACTTAAGTCTTTGATGCTCAAGCCCACTGCTCGACTTTATGGCAATTCAGAATTAAACGTCGGGATTTTTATGGTCAGATGGAAGCGAGAGATATGACTCTTAAATGGTCATTTGCATCTGAATTGTAAAGATTATTGGCCACGTGTTCTTATTTATTTCAGTTTTTAATGTTGTTCTTAAAAGTGCTTTGAGTAATTTAAATGGGCAGTATTCTGTGTTGACTTGCGTGTTGGCTTGTACTGTTTTAACAAGAACAATTCCAGTAACTGTAAATTATTGTTTATGTTTTGTCATTAAAATGAAAAGTTTGTTTGTATAAACATGCTAAACTCAACGCTTAAATCTCTGGAACTACCAGCCTTATTCGAAAAATTTTTTCATTAATAGGAAGCTACATGATCCCCAAGTATTATAAGGCTTTTTATCCCAGGAACGCGGGTGAAACCGCAGGAAATTGGGGAAAATTAAATTGATTGTGTCCTCTTTATGCAATCGGTAGAACATATAGAACATGCATAGTGAGCCTATTTCTCTTCGGAGGCTGAGAGGTTCTAAGCCGCGAGTATGTTCAGGATCTCAAGGATATGCGTGCATGACCCACCTTTGCTCGGAGGCAAGTGGATCAGATCAGTTGGTAATAGGGTGCGCCCAAAAGTGCAGCCACTGAGGTAGTTTAAAGTACTGATTGGACCTATGGAAAACAATTTAGCTTTGCTTTCCAAATGTCCTCGGAACTGGAAATCACTCGAAATGCTCAAAATATTGATAGTGTTTTTTTCGATATAACACTTTTTGACTCTTTGTATTACCTTGAGTTGAAACAATATCAAAATAACTATGATTAATTCAAAGTTTAATTTATCTTTCATACTTACCTATCAACAATTGCGTATTGTCATACGCTTGCAGGTCCATATACCCCTCTTCATTAGCAGCATTAACAAAAAAAGTAATCATAATTACAACCACTTAATCACCTTCTAACTTAGAATCAACATCACGATCATATTCTTCCTAAACATCATCAGATTTTTTAGTTCTTTTATCTTTGTCTTCAGATTTACAATCATTTGAATTTGAACTTAAATATGCAGGTTCAAAAGAAGAAAATAGCTTGAAAGCCGTACCATTATGTATGTTTACAGTACTTATAACCAAGTTTCTATCATTAATAAGGCAGACGGGCTCGAAAGTCGAGTGTTTCCGATTGGAATATATGACGTAAACCGTTACTTTCTAAAAATATACCCAACGGCAGACAATTAAGCGTTTGAACGGTATCGATTGTGGAATTTATTTGGATCTGATAATTTGTACGGTTTCTGATTCATTCGAATGATTCATGGCTGCAGTAGATAATGTAGGGACTGTATCTGGAGCAACAATAGA